>JARHVA010010882.1:7500-117650 GCA_037957365.1 Torreya grandis | reverse complement strand
GCATGATGACAAGGTCTATTTGAAAAGAAACAATGCCCTTAACTACTTCTCCAACTACTTGTTTACCACCATGGGACCCTAAGCCCACTTTATGTGTTCATGAGAATCAAATCCTCAAATCCTAAAACTAATAGTGACATTCCATGGATGGTGGTTATTACTTACATTATCAATGATAGATCCATGTGAATATATGAGAACCTTTAAATTTATCACATATTTTCTCTATCTTCATGTCTGGATCATGGGTCCATTCTATAGGCAAAAAATAATCCAAGAAAATTGGTTTTCTTAGTCTTTAAACTGATGGAGACCTATATCCCACCTTGATTTGTTAAAAACTCCCATATAGGTTTAAATAGACCCATTCTATCTTTGCAATAACTGAGAGATCACCAAATACATGGATCATTCTAAAAATGGTGAACACAGTCACAAAATGACCCTGCATGATACAAATTTATGATCCAAGGGTCCATATTTAGCCTTAATGGTGGTCCCTTTATGTTATTTATACTTTAATACATGGATATGTCTAATCCATGGTATTGGATCAATATTTAATGGTATAATTATGATCTTGTAAGACCTTACCTACCTTGGTCTAAAATGGCTCTTTTGGTTTGACCTTGTCTATCAAATATTGCTTAGGCCAGTCAAATTACTCCAACCTATCTTCATTCTGATTAGCCTCATAAATATTTGATGTCAGATATTGACATTTTTTACCTTCTATACACCATATGATCAATCTATACAAATGAATGTGGGCCCTCAATTTCTTTCCATTGAATATCCTTTGACATGTTGACTTGATCATGCACCATTAGATCATAATATATGAAGCAATGTCAATCATTGATTTACCTGTACCCACTTTCCTATCAATCCCTACACACCATCAAATAATTGGTACAAATAAATGTGATCCATTAATTTAGGCTTAAACTCACCTTTTTCAGTGAATGCATACCATCATATTTCTATTTGATTGATCTCCACCATCAAATCTTGCCCAACTTGTAGTTATTTAAACGGATTTAACCAAGGGAATTTTTGACTAATTTGACCCCTAGCGTGAAACATTAGATATTTCTTGTCATAATGTGAGCTCAAGTGGCCCATTATATCTTGATAAACTTTAAACCTCTTAAGGACTTTTTGAATCTAAATGGCCATTTTATAAATCTCAAACTTGACACTTGCATGAATGTCATATGTTGTAGGTCCAACTTTGAACACTTAGATCTTGAGATAAAAAACTTGTGCAAACATGAAACTTGTAGAGCATGTTCTTGGCATGAATAACTCCATGAAACTATAATATATTATCTAGTGATTCTATTTGAGTGGAATTATAAAATATATAAGTGAACTAGTCTGTTTATTCCTACATGATGTCCTAGTGATGGTCTGGCTCACTTAGGCTTACATAGCTCATATTTTTATCATTCCTTCAAGGATCTAATGATTATCTAAAGCTTGTGTAACATGGTTTATGATCTTAAATACCCAAAACATATGAGAACCCCCCCCCCCCCCCCCTACTTAGATCCCTCCATTTGCATTCTTGGACCCATTTCTAAGCCACTTGATCATCACTCCATCAGGGACTCAACTCACCTTTTCTATCTAGGCAAAAATATTGGTATGTGGCCCAAATTTGGCCAATAGTCTTATAATTTAAGTATATGACACCATGCCTCCTCCATAATAAGGTCCTATAATACCTCATGGTGATATACCTATCATGACACGTGTTGAAGTGCCAAGCCAATAATGGGGGAATGTGAAAAAAGTACCTAATGAGACCACCTTTGCAAAATCTAAATAAGGAGAACACACTTTTGAGAAAGTGGCAACAAGATTAGGGAAAAATGTACTAAGGTTAGATGATTCAATTATAGCCTATGCAAGTGATAAGAGGAGAATGATTGATGATAACTTGGGGTAGTCACAAGCCACTCCAACACATCCCCAAGTAACTCAATAGCCTACCAATCAAATTGCAATCAAGAAAACATTTCAAACATAGTAGACACCTGGACAATAACAAAGGAGTCACTTCATTCCCAAGTCACACAAGACACAAGTGATGCCTCTACTTCTAAGTTATAACATAAAGGTACCAACTCTCCCTTTAACATTATAAAATACATGAATAAGTATAATGTTATCATTCTTATGTGGTATGCTCTACTCATTCGAGGGTATAAATATCTTCTTCAACAAGAGATCTCCAAGATTTCTCTCATGAACAAGCAAGCTTATAAGGTGAGTGTAATTTATGTTCATGAAATTCAACCTAATAAAATACAAGCTCCCAAAGTAGGTAAGCCACCTCCATTCTACTTATCAGTCATAATAATAAATTTTATTGTCCATAATTGCATGATAGATAGTGGTGTTTCTACCTCATTCATGCCAAAATCCATAGTTGATAAGCTAGAGCTCAAGTATGAACCCAATGAAAAAGGAGTTTTGTAATTAGATGGGTCTCATACAAAGATAATAGTTATCCTAAATGATCTCAAGATTGTATTATAATCCTACCCTAATTATACTATCTCACAAGATGTCATGGTAGTTGATCTCCTTCCATATTTACCCTATGCCTATATGGGATTTCAATGAAAATATTGGGGGATACCTTTCATCTGACTGGTTATACATGGTATTTAGGACTAGATATGGGACAAGGGTCACTATTAGGTCTAGACCTATTTCTAAGTTTGAATTTTAACTCTATATGCCCAACGTATCTAATGTAAACTGCACTATCCTATATGAGGATGAGAATATCAGTGAGCAAGAACTTAAGGATCATATTGAAGGCATCTTAGATCTACTCCTTGATGAATGAGAAATTGACAACCATGGTTTTGGAACCTACAATAACATCAAGGTGGATTTCCTAGGTGTATAATACGTACATGAAGAAGAAGTTTTTGTACCTAACCTTATAAGCCCAACTCAAGAACATGAAGGCATATGGACTTTTTTCTTTGATGGATCAAGGTCAAAGAATGGGAGTGGGGATGGAGTAATGTTTGTTTCCCATTTTAATCAGAGGCAATACTCTTTAATGAGGTTTCAATTTAGTTATACTTTAGATATTACATAATATGAATCCCTTATACATGGACTAAAATGGGCAAGGAGAAGAGGCATCAAACTTTTGTAAGTGAAGGGTGATAGTGAGCTAGTAGTGTAGTAAGTGAGAGGTGTTAGTGTAGTAAATAATCATGTTTTTAAGGCTTATAAGCATCAATTTTAGGACCTCTTGGAGTACTTCCTATAATTTTACATTCATTCTATACCAAGGGAGTCCAATCATCATGTAGACAAACTTGTAACCATTGGTGCACAATATGACATTGTTAATGGATTCAAGGGCACAAGGTTATATAAATAACATATATACTTGATAAGGAGGTGATTTGGAAGGTCTTTGATAATGATGAGCATATTTCTTGCTTTCTCATGCATGAGGTAGAATTATATCATAAGAATCAAGGTAAGTTACAACATCAACTTGATGATAAAATTATCTAGCTAAGAAATAAAAAAAATCCAAGGAATTGGTGACATTAGAAAACATATTCAATGAAGATGATCATTTGAGGAAGGACAAGGTGAGTATCTCAACTAAAGAAGAACACTATGAGAAGATAGCTATTTTTAAGGATAAGTTGCTAAAGTAGGGAAAAGTGAACACCAAAAAAGAGAGAGTTACCTTAATATCCTTTTTCCAAGACTATGTAGATTTATTTACATGGTAATACCATGATCTAAAATATTTTGACCCCAAGCTAGCCCAACACACTATAGATTTGGAGGATAATGAAAAATTGGTAAGGCAGAAGCAAAGACCAGTCAACCCTAAGGTTGAAGAGTTCATGAGAATGGAATTATTTAAATTTCTTGAATATAAGATCATATTCCCTATTAAAAATTCCTCATGGGTAGAAAACCTTGTGCTTGTGAGGAATAATAATGGATAGATATGCCTATGGGTTGATTTTAGAGACCTTAATAAGGTGTCTTTGAGAGACCATTATCCACTACCCTCCATGAATCAGATCCTCCAAAAGGTTATAGGCTCTTAGAGGTTTTATTTTCTTGATGGTTACTTTGGATACAATTATATATTTATTAGGGAAGAGGATAGACATAAGAATACTTTCACTATAAAGTGGGGTACCTATGCATACAAGAAAATGCCTTTTGGATTGTCCAATGTAAGGGTAAATTTATAAAGGAAAATGGATGTTGCCTTTGAAGGGATAATTAATGAGATGGTTTTAATCTAACTTGATGACATAATTATATTCTCAAAGGACCCAACAAATCACATGACACACTTGAAGTTAGTCTTTGATAGGTGTAGCCATTTTGAAGTTTACTTAAATCCCCAAAAATGTATATTTGTAGTTTATGAGGGCATATTATTGGGACATGTGGTTTCAAAGGATAGAACATCAATTGAAATTGATAGGGTTGAATTAATATTATCCTTAGCCTTACCCTTTCCCAAGCACAAGAAAGGTTTTTCGAGCTTCTTGGGAAAGATCAACTTTATAAGGAGGTTTATTCTAGATTTTGTAGAGCTAGTTAAACCTCTTATTCATATGCTTAAGAAGCACAAAGAGTTTACATGAATCAAGGAAGTAAAGAGGAGATTTGAGGCCATTTAATAAGACATCTCAACCCCCCACACTTCTTAACCCTCTAATTTAATAAATATTTTTTCTTATATGCATTCTCCATAGCTAATGCAATTTCTGATATGCTTATATAGAATAATGATGAATGCCTAGAACAACCAAGTTATTTATTTAGTCAAGCCTTAAGGATTTGAAGAAAGGTATACCTTTTTAGAGAAGGATGTACTTTTTGCTATTAGATTATTGAATAATTTTAGACACATGGTGTTTAACAATAAGGTCATAATGATGGTGGTGTACCCAAAGTCAAAGAGTTTATACTTAACAGGGATTTGAGTGAGAAGAGAGCTAGGTGGGTAAAAAAGTGTATGTAATATGAAATTGATATGAGAGTTACCAATATAATCATAGTTATAGGTCTATGTGATCATATTTTAGTAGAGGTGAAGTCAGATAAAAACACAATATTGGTAGTCCATGATAGTTAGCAGGTAACTACAAACACCACTCCTCTCAGTTAGACCAATGATGTGGTTAAGTTCTCCCAAACTATCCAATGTCCTATGGGATTAGATAGGACCAAAAGGAGACACATTAGGCTACATAAAATACCTTATATCTTGGTGGATGGAGTGATCTTTAAGAATGATGTAGGAGGTATGGTTCTAAGATGTGTTGAATCAAGCTAAATCGATAAATTTCTTGAGCAGTTTCATGATGGGTTTACTAGTGGGCACTTTGATACCAAGACCATAGCCTCCAAAATCATTATAGTAGTTTAATTTTTTCCTACCTTGTTTAGAGATCACATTCTTGGGTAAGGAAGTGTTATAAATGTGCCATGTTCACTATCAAATAAATGTTATCCACCCTTCCCTTTTAACCAATCCAAGTTGAGGAGCCCTTCATGCAATGGGGCTTAGGATTCATAAGAATGATCCATAACCATTATATTTCTTGGAATAAGTGGGTCATAACATACATAGACTACTTCACAAGGTGGGTGGAGGCAGTTGCACTTAAGAAGGCTAATGAAAACTCAGTCTTGGAGTTCTTTGACAATATTGTGACCAAGTTTGGTGTACCTTAAACAATCATATCTGATAATTCCTTGGCCTTTATAAATGATAATGTATGTGAGTAGGACCTTAGAAATAGTATCTACCTAAAGGCTTCCTCTAATTATTACCCACAAGGCAATGGGTTAATAGAGTCCAAAAACAAAAACTTGATAAGGAACATCAAGAGGACCATGGAAGATAGTCAAAGGGAATGGCATACAAGGTTGAGAACTACCTTATGGGTAGATATAATCACAAATAATAGGTTTAATAGATAATATCAATACCTATTTATCTATGGTATAGAGTAAAGACTACCTATTTCCCTTGAACTGCTAGCCTTAGAGCTTGATCACTAATTTTAGCTCTTAGAATATGATGCAATGTAAGTTAGAATTAATGAGCTAAGACATTTAGAGGAGATAAATAACAATGATATGCATGTCATGTGGTCTAATAAACATTGAGTTGAGAATTCATTTCATAAAATAGATTCATCCAGGACATTCTAATAGTGAGACATAGTGCTCAAATAGGATGAAGACTATGCAAAGCCAAAAAAACACTCCAAGTTTGGCAGCCTTTGAAGTGGGCCTTATATCATCACCAACTACAAGAAAAGTAATGATTTTCAACTATCTAGATTTAATGGTGAGGAACTCCCCATTCCTATCAATGGGATGTTCCTCAAGTTCTTCTATTAGTTATTAATGTTACTCTTATATATAGTAGATAGAATTCATTTTGTTCCTCTAAGTGCTTATGCACATGATAGGGTATTTGTTGCTTTGTATTATTATTTGTTGTATTTATTGTCTCTTTTTTATTGATTTTTTTTGTCTTCTTGAGTTTAAAATTATACAAGGTATAGGGCAGAGTTCAAATGTAGTCAAGGTTTCATTTTATAAGTCATCAAGAGCAAGCCTGATGGTTCTAAGTTCCTAGATCAATAGACTAGTCTAGCCAACTAAGTCACTAGAAATTTTGACCACTTTTTAGTCATAGAGATAGAAAGGGGTCAACCTAAGGTCCTTGAGTCCTGATCTATCATTAATCTCATGGTTGTCATTCATCTTATGAGTTTGGAGGGTTATTCAAATAGTCCAATGTCTTGTCATGATATACTCTACTTTGAGAGCTTAATACCTTATGTTCAACTTGAATAAAGTGTTTTCATGATGATAAAACATGTTTATATGGACCTTAGTCACATTGATGGAGCTTCAACATATGAAAAATGCCATGGTGAAGGTGAATTAAGAGGGAAGTCTAATGGATACTCATAAACACCTTTGTTTTGCCAGCCACATGAGGTATGTTCATCTTTCAAGTTTAAAAAATATCATGAAAAGTATCTTAGGGTCCAATTGAGGTCTCTAATATTTTATACTTGTTTATCCATAAGATAATAACATAATATTTAGTTGATATGCCTCTTAAGGTCATATATGTGTGTCAAAGTCAATGATTTTGATCATAATTATGTTTAATGTGACCTAGATGAGCCACTAAGTCACCTCCCATGCCTCCAATAAAGTCTATAAAATTCATTATACCATTATTAGACCATTTCATACCTCTTTGAGCCCATTACCAGCATGGTTAATACCTAAATCCTCCCTAATGTGCTCCACATGTGCTAGATTGTGAATTTTCAACTCCCCTAATTCATATCATCATCTTCAAAATGTCACATGACCCCTATTTTCACTCCATAACACTTGATAATGATGTAATTTGGTATGAAACAAGAAGAAATGTAGAGAAATTGTAGGTTACAAAGGCTTATTAGATGGTATGGATCTGTATAGTATGGACTAGCTTGGGTGGAGTCAAAGATTTACAGAGTGAGGTCATTAACGGAAATTGGGAGAAATTAAAGTGTCTTAGTGTAAAATAATATCAAAACCATCATATATTCCCCTCAAGATCATTTTCAAGCTTAGAGAGCTCCTCAGGTTTACACTCAAACCATTCAAAGGAGAGAGAATGAAGCCCCAAGATCATAACCAGAGGATGTAAATTCAGCCAACTTTCACCCATGGGAATTTGTCTTGGGATTGGTATCATGATCTGTATAAACATTCCTTAATAACTTAAGAAATTAGTATGCCATCCTCATCTTCATAGGACAAATTGGATAAAATGGTTTTCATGGATTCTTGACTTGCTTACTCAATCCAATGACTAATGTCTTTTCCTCATGTCCCAAAAGAGTCTATCATAGAATTTTTAACACTTGAATCACATTTTGAGACCATAAAAATAATAAAAATTCAATATTGGAATATTGTGCAATCTATAGATAGGTTTGTGTAATGGACAAAGATTGAATGTCCTCATCAAAAGATGTTGGTTGAGTTGAAGAGTTGTAGCGTTTCAAGTTTCATCATGCCTCTTTACTTAGGTTGGAAGTCTAATATCCTATTATAAATTAAAAATATCTTCAAAAAGAAGGGGCTTCTATATAATTGAGGGCCAATGTGTGGTGAGCACTGTGTGTGGCTCTATGGCATCTACAGAGCCTTCAAATGTAACTCAAAAACATGAAAATAGGGTGTTAAAGTCATAATGGTTATCATCATAGCCTTATGAGTAAATTTTACAACCTCCATGGTAGCCTCATAGACCTAAAAACCACCCTTAATTTATCCTATAAATACATAGTTAGTTTTAGAAGAGTTTAAGGTTATTTGCAAAAATTAAGGTTCTTCAGAGATTCCTAGGTTCCATATTTTGGCTGTGTATGCTTCATTTATGCCTCCAAAGTGACATGTTTTCTTAGGTATATGTGTAATGGTATGAAATATTCATGAGGTTTATATTGGAAGGGTTCCCACACTACATATCATGAAATTTTCATATCTATATCATTTCACATGGTTTTCACTACCATTCATACTGTGTCAACCATGTTTTCATGTCCCACACTCCATATCACTCCACTGTCACCCTCCTTCATTAATTCACCCTTAATTATAAGTATAATAAATGTGAAATAGATGTAAAAATCCATTTTAACCATCAATGATAATTAAATCATGTAATTTTGGACCTATATGTGTCACATACCCTACTGAAAAAGCCAATCACCACTTACAACCAATCACTTGGGTCTACTGCAACATAGTCTCAAAGAGCACTGTGTAGACCATTCAAAGGCATGAAGAATAGTTTGAGAATAAGAGGGTATGTATTATAAATATTTAGTGAATATATTAATCTGTTATAGAGTTTGAGTATCTATATACCACTCTTCTCTCATACAAATATGATACGCAGACCCTATACATAGTAAACATATATGAGTGTATATCTACAATAAAGTTGATGCATATGAAGAACCATACCTTGATTATGGTAAAAATTAAAAACTAATATAAGGATGATTAGGGTTAATACTAAATTATATTGAAATTTTTATGGTCATACAATCTAAAAAGGCAAAGGAACATCAACATTGGCTTGAGAACATACAGGCCTTCATAAGCACAAGCCCTAAAATTGAGAAAGGGGGTGATATGCAAAGGAATATATGTTGGAAAATTATAATTTGAGCATGATAATATACTTTAAGAAGATTATGTACACCTAATTATCACAAAAACCTTAGGAAAAAAGGGATAAGGACTATACTTAGGGTTCTCATGCCTATCCACATAGTCAACATGCAACCTAATGCTAGTCTAAGCAAAATGAGTGTTTCAAATCCTTAGAGGTATGGACAAGCCTCAAAATTTTTTAAAAATGGTCATAATTAAAAATTTAAGGCACTAATATCTCTATTTGTTCTAGACAAATAATGGGTATACTCACTATTTTGTCTTAGACCAAGCCTTGTTTATGACAGTCAATTTTGGGGGCTAGATGAGCAAAAACATCTCTTGGAAGGTTTGCAAGCACATTGAGGTCCATAAATAGTTTTTTATAAGTGTAAAATGATGAATAAGGTCCTCATACACCCTATGAAAGGGTAATAATATAGATTTACATCAGATATCTTTGAAGATAGACCAATGTAAACAAGTTTCAAGCCTGTTTATAGACCCTACTTCTATCTTAAGGTTTATCAAAAATCTTACAAGTTGGATAGTCAATGAGGAGTTTTTGAATATTTTTTAGGCCCTCCTAATGGGTTTCAAGAAAAAATAAGTGAGAAAAAGTACAAAGTGTCTCTAAAACCCTACTTGAATAATTCACCCTATATAAAGTCAACTCAAATCTCAACTTCAAGTGTGTACACACTTCATCACAAAGATGCGTAGGGCCAAAGATATTAGGGAAGTTTAAGTATCCCTATGGAATAAATATTCATGAAATATTGGTTAAAATTGGGAGGCTAACCTTTATGAATGATATTTAAGAAAATAACTAATCATAATTGGTCTACAAACAACCTTAGTGGCATCTTCCAATGATCCTATCTCCACACACCCTTTGCATGGGACTCTAGGATATTCATGGAAGATAAGGAGGTCAATACAATATAAGTTCATGGTCATTTTTTCTAGTTTGTATGTCTATACGCTATGAACCATCAGTAATATGGGGGACATCTCAAACCCCAAAAGTGACTAGATGGTGGATTTAAGCCTCAAAACCCATCTAGATAAAGTGGTTTGACCATGAAATGACCTTGAAGATCTCCTAAAATTTTCTAAGCATCATAGTGACTCACTAGTTGGCATATAAAGGAGTTAAACTATATGAAATAGGCCTAAAAGTGTTAGTTTGAGATTAATATTAAGGAGATGGAGAGTGTTTATGTACATAGTTAAGTTAAGGAGGTAAAATTATTCTTGAAGCATCTAAACAAGTCTTCCAATAGTCATCAAAGTGACCTCCCTAATTGGTTCTATAGAGCAATAAAGCATAGGTGTTAGAATTGATGGATATGTATAACCAAATGGGGTCAAGAAGCTTGATCAATCTAGTGTTTCTACTATTTGAGGTATCTAAGGTAGTATTCAACTTGGAAGTAATGTAAGAGTGCCTCAAGACCCTAGGGTTTAAACCAAAGTTCATGATCCAAGTCTAAAAATAGACCAATAGATAACCTCCAGTATGACTGTGTCACCAAAAGGTGAAGTAGAGGGCAATTTGGGAATCAAGAATGATTCTAAACATCTTGGAGAAATCCATCACTATGTTTGGAAGATATTTGGCTAATTTAGATCCCAAGATAAGCCACTATAGTTGGTCATTTTGCCTGCAGACACCCAGGAGCTACTCACTTAGCATTTTTCTCACCCAAGGAACATCTTCAAATTTTTAATCATAGTTTAGATGATATTCATAGGGATCCCAACACTTTAGGGAAGGAGGGGAGGTATATGGAATTATTTTAGTATAATTGGTTTACTTATTCAAACCCTGGTCTCTATGAACCATTCCTAAGACTCCCAAGTACTCTTAAAACCTTTATACACCCTAATAAGAAATTGATTAGAAAGGTTTAGTGAAAAGTGAATCCAAACCCTTGAGAATTTCTTAACCAACACTTGGGACATGTTTTCATCTCTGAGGGACTCATGTCCATGACACCTGATAATGTGGATCCTATTCAAACACCTCTTAAAAGTGCAAGTTTTTATGGTTTTGTTTATAAAATGTGTTGCAAAACCTAAAAAAGAGTTCAAAACTATGGTAAAGGTATGTTCAAGGATTATTATACTTCTCTAACACCATAATTATGTATGAAGGTTCCTACAAGTATCTTTGTTATCTCATCCTAAATATCCCATCTATGGAACTAGTCTAAGAGGCCTAGTCTAGCAAGATTAATGTATTTGTAGGGGGAATATAATTGAGAAAAGTCCTAAATGTTAATACAAAGAGTTGATAAAGGAGATTTTAAATCCTCTCAAATGTTTTAAATTCCTGATTTAGTTACCATAATCATTCAAATAGTGGGTATGTAGAAAATAAATAACTTACAAATAGGCCTACTTAACTTACATATGAAAGGCTCTAGTGGGAATGTAACAGAATCATGGCATTGATGAATCACATTGAGGAATTTATATCTATCATTAAATTGAGAATATCCCAAATTAAAGACCATTATGATAGGGTAGAGGTAGTTTTAAGGATAAGTCAGCATGCACATTGAAGGATAGGCTTCCCAATGCCTCTTAGAGGCCTATCCACACCCCGTTTGCATTATGTAAATGCAATTGGAGGGAATATTTGAATATTTTTAGAATCTTCATATTTTTCATGAATTTAATTAAGGGATTTACAATGCCCACACCTTCTCTCAATTCCAAAGTGGACCCATTGAATAAGTGTCAACACATGAGAGGGGTGAAAAATATTGTTATAACTACCATACACCACATTAGCCTCATTCATGGATATTGAAGAGTTTTTAATGATGTCATGGTGATGTTATAGAGGTGTCATAGTGAGTAGATTAATTTAATTGATATTCTAACTGATAATGACAAAGTGTGCAATGTGCTTAACCTAGTATGTTTGAGGGAATCTTGGTTGATCTTCAGTTTTAGCATGGTTAGAGATGTTCATGGATGAGTATGGTGATTTGTTTTGGAGTCATAATTGTCATTGCACCAAAATATTTATCTATTAATGCTCAATACAAACACTAGATAAGTACCCATAGGAGGCTGTTAAGCCATGTCACGAATCCTTAAGGGAGATGTTGGAAACCTATCCAATAATCTCCCCCATAATATTACCCAAGGGGATCATAAACTATGACCATGGATCTTATTTCACTTGTTGGATTCATGATTTTCATTACACCAAAATGTCAAAATTTTAATGCCTAATATAAATCATAGATAGGTAACCATGAGAGTGTATTAAGCCATGTCATGAATCCCTGAGGGAGACACTAGAAACCTATCCAATAATTTAAGCACCTGCAAAGGGTCCTATCATAATTCAATAATGATTTGAATGCTTATGTACATGAGTGGATTTCATCTGGTTAATCATTATTTTCATCTAAACCTTTTGGGTCTAGTGGTAAAAAATCTAAGTATTTTTTTGAGGCCTCGACCCCAACCCTCCCCTTCCCCATTTTATATAGATGGAGATGGGCCCTCTGTCCTCTATATGGATAAAGTGGGGGGTGGGGGTTTGTGGGAACCTATATATATATATATATATATATATATATATATATATATATATATATATATATATATATATATATGTAGGAGCATAAATGATATATAGATAGATACATAGGGCTTTGGTCCTTAACCTACCTTAAGCCATATATCTATATATAGGGGGGTCAAGTGCCTTATAGCTAGATCTAGATAGGATAGCCAGATATGTAAATGCATATTATTCACTACTCCATATATCTATATATATATTGGGGTAGGAGAGATCAAGATAAAAAATACCCATCTTTAGCCCACCACTATCTAGGGAATATGGGCCCTCTCCTATGGGTCCCCCTAGATATAGTCAGATTTGTTATCCCTCACCCATTTCCATATGTGGATGGGTCAAGGGGAGTTGGTCATATGTTTGTGATCACATTTGTGCCTAGTTGTTATATGATTAATTTCAAGTCATGCAATGAATATCAACATAAGATATGCAATTTCAAAGTTGGGGTCCTAGGCAGTTTGACAATGTTTTCCCATACTTAGCTAAATTTTCAAAGTAATAAGAAAAATTGAGTAGGAATTTTAATGTTTTTATATTTTACACATGTGAAGGTATGATGAGAAAATGATCATATGGGTTTTTTTTTTTTTTTTTGCCTAATTGATATGCACTAAATTTTAGGTCATGTAATGAAGCACATCAAAATATATGCATGTGTAAATTTGGTCTTCTAGGTAGTTCATAACATAGTTGGCTCTATGGTAGAAATAAATTTGAGTGAGCAGATTAATGGAGTTATATCTCACATGTGTGAAGGTTTCAAGATGAATTTGACATATGGTTAGATTCTCATATATGAGATCTTATGATACAAATTTAAAATAATGTGTCTAAGTGAAACAAAATTTATCGAGGTCCAAAGTTGGCCTTCCAAGCATATAATCAATGGCCCTCATACTTATTCATTTTTGCATGATGTTAAAGATCAGGACCAGATGGAGATCTAATAGTTCATAAGATTTTATAAATATATATATATATATATATATATATATATATATATATATATATATATATATATATATATGATGCATAATAAGTCAAATGGGCAAAGTGTTTCATTCTTAAACTGAGTAAAGATTGAGCTCCTTATAAAAGGATCAATGGAGCATGTTTGTGCTAAAGTGTCAAGAAGCAATGAGATGAGGACAAGTGTTCAAAATTTAACATTAAGCAAAGATAAATATCAAGCCTCCTATAAGATCTAATGATGAGTGGGTTTTTATACATATAAAAATAAATGGTTTGCATTAAGTGAAATGTTTTCAAGGTGTCTAATGTTTAACACAGATAAAGACTGAGCTACATATAGGAGATAGATGAAGCACATTAATACAAATAATCAAGATGAATATCCAATAATGAGTGATGAAAGATAAAGGTAGATTTAATTATAATAATATATATGGTGCATGATTGATATAAGTATAAATTACATGATATGTGAGAAAAGTGACCAAGGTTTAACTGTGATCATTTGCATTTGAATTTTTGAATTTAACAAAGGAAAAACTAGTGCTTTATATTTTGGCTATAACTTTTGATCCAGGTAGAATTTGCTCATGGTGTAAAAAGAAAATTTGTAAAATACTCCAAGATGAATCTTTAAATATAGATTTAACTATCTGAAAGTGTTGTAGACTTATATTTTTAAGATTTTTGTAGACTCCATGAGGACCATCTTGGTGCATTATGAAGGTTTGATCATTCATGTGTAGTATGGAAAAAGAGTTATAAGTTGAATGTGTTGTCATTCATAATGATTGTGTGTATAGATAAGTGTTTGAGATAATTAGGGGTTAGAAAAAGGGTGATTTGATGGATGTTGGAAATTAAATAGGACCTATATATCACGTGGCATGGGTCCATGGGTTTGAAAGTGTTCTTGTGTTCCTAGTTTTGCTCAGAGAAGTGTCAAAGAGGTGAATGGGTCATCATAGGACCTAAAAGGTGACTTAGGCCTATTTAAAAAAGAGTTGTGCTTAAGTGTGACCTGTGTTAGATTCCTTAAGGGTGAAATCATGTATTGTGGCTGATAAGGAAATATTATGGACTTGATAATTCATGAGATCTCTATAATTAGTGAAACCAAATGTGTTGGTTTCTAGATTTGAGAGAGAATTGTGCAAGGTTTTTGGGTATAAAATGAGTGTTGAAGTGAAGAATATAGGATAGGTAGTTTTCCTATTGGATGCGTTGATGAGAATAATAATTTGTTAACTATTTGTATGACTTGCAGGTCATATTTCTAATGATAGAATAGTGCTCTTGTAGTTTGAGGATATGCAAAGAGGTATGAGTGTGCATATGAGGATGGTTTCAATGAAGGAGAGATATTTTGGCATGCCTATGTGAGAGGCCTATATGAGATAGATAGGGAGTTTATGTAGGGGTTAGAAAATCAAAGATCCATCATCAAGTGTTGAAGACATTAGTTCTAAGGTGGAGGTGTTCACTTCAAATAAGGGTCTAAAGGACTTGATCTTCATTAGGGGAATTGCTCCTTGTGAAATAAGTGATTAACTAAAGTCCTTTGGTCAAGAGGATTTGATCAAATTTTATGGTCTAAAGGACTTAACTAGTATCTTATTTTTAATCTCTTATAGAACAAGTAGTCCATGTATTGTAGGCTTGAGAGGGGTTTTTATTCTCCATGAGGGTTTCCAATAGGAACCATGTGTTGTGTGTTTGATCTTGTGTATGCATTGAAATAATGAGATCTCTTGATAATGTTACTTGATCAAAGTTTATATATGTTTATTGTTTAATAGTTAGAAAGCATTGGAATTGAAATAGAAATATCTGGGTTCACTGATTCACCCCGCTCTTAGTGATTATACCTCTAATAATTGGTATAAAATCAAGTCCTTTGGTAAAGGCTTGATAAATTAAATGTGATTATAGCCATATAATATATGAAATTTGGTAACTTAAGTGTGGCTAATGACACCTAATCAATAGGTCCATCTTTCTTGCTCTCATGACCCTAATAGGCATGTTTTCATTGATTCCTAGTCAATCATAACCTCTTAGATTGAACCCTTGAAAAACTAGATTGTTATTTACATGCTTAATCCATCCTCATAGGTCCCATAAACCATGGAAAATAAGACCCAAACTTGGACTACAATTTTGAAACCCAAGGTGTCTTATTTCTAGCACTATTATCCAAGTACATTTTGGCTTCTAATGGTCATATTCTTCCAAATACTTATCCTAATTCTTGTTAGCCTAACGTAAATTAATTTAACCCAATATCATTAAATAAACTATAAAAGTCCATTAAAATTTCATTTAGAAGGATTTACACTCATTTACAAGAGAGAATCAAGAATACAAGCAAGACTACTCAAGCACTTTTCCCTATTCTATGCATACAACCATCCAATAGAATTTCAAACTTATTCAAGCCTTTACACTAGTCCATAGTCATTAAAATTACACCCAGTTTCATATTTACTTGCATTTTCATCACACTATTATACTGAGCACTTCAATGGGAGAACTACATATAGCTTGATCCCTCTTCAGAGCATTGGTATGTTAGTAATGTTCGTAAACATGGGGTGTGAAGTGCATCCAATGTATCCTTTACACACTCCTTTATCTAAATTTTACATTCAAGTTCAAGCATAAAGAGGACCTAGAGTATTTAAGACCAAATCAGGTACATAATGAGCTTTATGGACTTTTAGGCTTCAATATTTCATAGGTAGGGTCACACAAACTTGACGCCCAAAACCTAGAAAGCTTAGATCACCAAGACAACAACACCAAGATAGGACTACAACATTAGAACCTAGTGTGTCCCACTTTTTATGCTCCTATCTAATTAAGATATGAATTCCAAATTCCTATTTTTAGTAGTCTCCCAAGCCTACACATAGATTTCTAGACCCTGTCTCAATTGGAACAACACAGAATAAGATAAGTTTAATTTTCTCTCTCATTACTATTTTTAGAAAAGTCCTAACTATAGTCAAATTTCACAAATTAGTATCCTAATTATTTTAAATTATTTACTAATTTTATCTACTCAAACCATTTTGTTATTTAAGAATTAAACATCTAATTTCCCAAAAATAATAAATCATTTGGTGAACCTGACTTACTTTGAATTTTACATAAAAACCCTAAAAACCCTAGGGTAAATTCTTAGCTGATTTTCCCATTAATTTCTAAATTTTTTCTTGAATATTAAAATAAAAAATTCCTCTCAAATTTTAAAATTTTGTAGTAAATTTTAAAATAAATTTATTTCAAATCCTAGTTGCATCAATTAGCTCCCAGTAATTTTCTAGTAATTTTCCAATCATTTTTCTAAATTTTTAGTTGCATATTAAAATAAAAAAATCAATTTCAAATTCAATAATTTATAGTAAAATATCAAAAATATTTAATTTTTTCAAAACCCTAGTTGCATCTACTAGGCACCATTAAATCACTAATTTTCCACTAATTTTTTGATTTTTCAATTGCATATTTAACTCAAAAATTCATAGTATTTTGTAAACATATTTTAAAAAAATACCTAGTTACATATACTAGCTCCTATTTTGCTTCTTTAGGTATCACCTTACATGTTTGGGAGCTCTATATCCTTTTTATGCATATTTCAATTCTTTGTTTAGATTATATTAGTTTTATCTTTTCTACTATTATCTAAGTTATTTTCCTTATGCCACCTAAGTTACTTGCATCTCTTCCTTAAAGATGAAGTGAAAGACTTAGTGGCCATAGTCCTAAATTCACCTAGATTCCTTCAACTTGACCATATACTATGGATAAAAAACTAGTTCAGACTCTAGAGATAGATTCTATACATCTAGATTACACCAATTTTAATCAAAATGATTCACACAATGAGTAATATGACAAATACCAATGATGATATAGACATTGATGCTCATACTCCACCACATTAGATGACTAATCCACTTCCACCCATTATTGATAATGAAGTTGTACTCAAAAAAGATTTAATCCTCCAAAGTTTTAGATAAAGACTCAAGGAACAACCTAAGATCATACTCTTATATTACAATCTCTCATGGAAACCAAAAATGATAATAAAGTTGAGTTTTCCATTACTACATAGCAACAAGTTAAAAATGACACTATGAGGGAAACTATATCTTAATAACCCCCTATAGCAACCCAGCCTACATCTCTGCCACCAGTTACAACTAGTACATCCCTATCTCCTGATGTGGTAGCTCTTATGCAAGAGATAAGATATCTTCAATCCAAGGTGCTACATCTTGAGTAAGGTACCATTAGACCTATGTAGGCTTTGGATTCTTTTTCTCTTGTTTATACACCATTGTCATGTCACATTGCTTATACACCCTTGTCACAAGGTATTGTTCAACCTAAGATTAATATTTATGATGGAAAGGGTGATCTAGAGACACATTTGAGAGATTTTCATGCAACATGCTTAGATTATGTGCCAAATGACTAGTTACTTACCAAGCTATTCCCATTAAGTCTAAAATATTATGCTTTACTATGGTTCTACATCCTACCAAATCAGTCGGTCAATGCATTCAATCCTTTAGTTGACATGTTCCTAGCACATTTTAATATCAACATTGGTGATAAGGTCTCTTATGCATAAATTGCACAATAGAAACACAAATCAAATTAGCATCTCATAGACTATGTGATTCAATATAAGACCATCTTGGCTAAGATGACTAGCCCCATGGTAGATCAAGAGTTACATGATCTCTTCAAATAAAGCAATCTACCAGCATTGCATGAATCTATTATGCTCAAAATATTCTCTTCCTTCACTGAATTGTGTCATACACTAAAGGAAAGAGAAGTAAAAATAATTTCAATGGGCAAACTCAATTATACAAGCATCCCAGACGTAATAAACAAGACTAATAACAAAGTCCCATACAAGGTAAAATTCAATGATAACAAGAATCCAAATCAATTAATAGTTAATGCATCTTCAGATCCTCTTAGCATGTGGTTTTATCAGCACCTCCTTGGTGTACATTTACCAATCTAATAATTTCTCCATATAGAGTTTTATAGTAGTTATTGGAATGTAACATCATCACTCTCCCTCATATTTAAGAAGTTGACCCAATAAAGCCTCTTCCATGGGGATATGATCATCATGCATTTTGTGATTTAAGAGGGCACCAAGCTACACTATAAATAAATGCATCAGTTTGAGACATAAGATACATGACTTGATATATGATAACCTACTTGCTCTTGGAACTTTAGTTGAGCTTCCATAGGCTAAGCCAACATAGGATAAAGATTTGAAAATCATCTCAGATCCATTTCCATAGCATTCTAAACAAGAGAAAGGGGATACATTAGGTGTTCACCACACATACCCGGCACCTTCAGTTGAGTCACATCCTTGGAGTGGTATGATCAGTGTGTATGAGTCCAAGGTTCTAACTATACCTTAGATATCCTTCTCAAATTAGGATATTATTGAGGATAATTTAGATTATAATGCACTCTTTATCGAAGCACTTATTCATAATCAACCCATTCATAGTGTTCTCATCGATAATGGTTCCAATATCAACATGTACACCATTACATTATTGAAGCATTTGAGCTATTCAAAGTAGGATATCACTTTGACAGATATAATTATTAGCAAATTCAGTGGGCACATACATAGTTCATTGGGTAAGATTTTACTTCCTTTATAGACTGGTCTAACACATGTGACCACACATTTCACTATAGTTACTAGTGTAAGAGTTTTTGATATGTTACTTGGTCACCCATGGATTTAAAAAAATTGAGCAGTACCATCTATAGGTCATAGATGTATGAAATTAATTCATGCTACTTAGGTTATTACAGTTGGTGGAGTTCCATATGAGTTACCACTCCCCACTTCAGATCCATCTCCTTTGTAGCCACTATTTCTAGCTTCTCCACTAGTTTTAGTTTCCCCACCAATTACAGTTCTTCCTACAGTATAGATTCAAACATAGTTGAGACACCCATCACCAATATAGAGAGTTCATAGACCTCCATAGTTTTAGGATTCAAGACAACTTCAAAATATAGTATTCACACCTAGAGTAGTAATATTGAGATTTCATGCTTTTAAACATAAATCACACTTTCAGAGAACTCCTTTTCCTACTTCCAGATGGGTTCCTAAGAGTCCCTTAGTTGCATCCAATTCTTACAGCTATAGGGGAATCCCACATTTAGTTTCTATTTAGAGATATCAAAATAGTTACAACACAAACATATTTCAAAGTCACAGTCTCATCCTTTCTATCATGCTTCATGGTTACGCATGATACCTTTATTCTATATAGGACACCATGATAAGGAGTCTCATTTGAGACTCATTAGTTAATATCATTTCTTCTCAATATTTCCTATACATAGCTTATTTAAAAAATAAAAAAATAATATAAAATATCAAAAATACTAAAAACATTCAAATATATCCAAAACACATAAACATTTCAATTATATGCATCATCCATGCTTTACATTGCTACTACTATGCTAGACTTACATTTATTGTTCTATGCTATTATTTGTCAATTTATTAACATTACCATGCTTTAATTGATCTTATTTGAGTGTGTGTAGTGAAATCCAAATCCTTGATTACTTTACTCTACCCATTGAGGGGGCATCCTACTTCTACATTCAATATACACTTTAATATACACACTCATTGGGGGCATCTTCTTCATGACTACACCATCTAGGTTATGTCATTCTTACACCACACACTCTAGTTATCATATTGGCATATATTAATTACTAAGCTTACACATATTACCATATCAACACTCACTAATATCTTGCAGTTATGTATTTCCTATCATATACCTAGTCTTGTACTAACATGTCTTACATACTTCCACTTCTTGATTTGATTAGTTAGATGTAACTGCACTTCCAGTATATACATGTTTTCCTTTCTTGCTTATTTTTAGTTTGATGTGTTTACATTTTCTCGATTCTTGTTCCATGCCTTGAAGGTGTTTTAGGACATTTTCCAATGTCCTTTGCTTCTATGCATGTGTGTGCCTTAAGACATTTGATAATGTCCTTTGTTTGTACTCTTCCATGTCCCTGTGGCCCTTGTGCCAACTTTGTTTGTTTCAATTTGTATCTGTATGTGTAATTTAAACATGCTTTATATTATTAATTTTTATTTTGAATGACATGTGCCCATGTCCCTTGATTGCTTGGCCCCTTGGCCACTTTTGTATACTTATTCTTTGTATGCTTGTTTCTTGATTACTTGTCCTATTTGTAATGCCATGATACATATCATGCATTTCCTTTCTTTTTTGGATGTCTGATAGACATCATGCTTCATCCATCCTTACTAAAAACTAACAACTAACAATTTCAATTCTAATTCAATACATTGCACATGTTATTACATTGTTATATCTATCTAGTCATACCCCTATTGATCTAAAAATATCTTAATACAAACCTTGCTATATCTTGAGATATCTTGTTGATTATCATTGCTATATCATGTATATTTCTAGCTTAACACACTTGTAGGGATATTTATTCTAAGGGCATTCATTGTAATGTCTTCATTCTTACCCTCAAAAGAGGGGGGAAAAATAGGGGTTTTTCCATAGAGATAATATCTCCTAACGGATGAAAAAATAGTTTTAGAACATTTAAAATAGAATCCAGACATCAAACTAGGCATAACAGACTAGAAAGACAATAGAGAATCTAGAACAATTACTATATTTAGCCCTAGACAATAGTGCCAAAGTTGGACTATATTGTTGAACAATAGGGTGTCCTATTTTCTTCACTCCTATCTAGATAACATAAAAATTAGTTTTTCCAAAAATAGATAGAAAAAGTGAGTTCAATCACTGGTTTTCTAGCTCAATATAGTTTAGATTCAACATGTTTTAGTATAGTTTTTGATCAAAGAATCTAGATATAGGGGGCATCATGCATGGCATGATGGATCTAACTTCTAGTTTTAGATTAGGTAGTTGATATAACTTCCATATCAGAATCCATGTTCCAAACACTAGTGATTGGGGGAAATGTGCATAACACATTAATCCTCCCCTTTCTCTAAGTTTAGCTTATTTTCCAAGCATTTATTAGTAGTTACATGCCTTAATCCATCTATAGGTGGTTGGAATCCTTTTTCAAATTTTGGGTTTCATACAAGCTTAACTTCCTGAATACCTGAGTTCCTAAGTTGGCTTCCACATAAGCCTATTGTACTAGATTAAAAGTGGCTTTTATACAAGCCTAATCTCCATCTTTTGAAATGGTCAAGAATGGCCTAGTTTATAGTATACATTCATATATCCATACCAACATTTTTAGATCACATTACATTCATGGGATTCAGGAGTCATCTCATATGACATCTATTCCATACCATTATACTTCATAGCTTTAATTCATGGGGCAACGATGGAACCAAAGTGCTAGCTTTTGTATTCTTGAACCACCTATTTAGAGTGATTAGATATATAGTCCAAGCATCGATTGACATGCACATTATTCATTAGCTTCACTTAGTAGGAGATGATGGAGCCAAAGGTCCAACCTTTATATTCTTGAGCCACCTATATAGAGGGATTAGACACATAGTCCAAACATCGATTGGCATATGCATGATTCATTAGCTTCACTTAGTAGGTGATGATGGAGCAAAATGGCCTACCTTTGCATTCTTGATCCACTTCTAAGAAATTGAGCACTCAGATTTGTTCATGATATTACTTTTAGTACAACACACACCCAACACAATCTAGCATCACAATAGGTTTTGTATTGGTTCACATACCCAGTGAGGTGTATTCATTCCTTTCTCTTCATCTCTTTCTTACCCAAATTTTATACATATTTATTTTAGATATAATATATATATATATATATATATATTAATGAATGATCTACTCTATGTTTTTCATTTCAAATTCACACTTCACATTGTGCTCTCTCTACGCACATCCAACATCACATAGATTCATGAGCTTTACGTTTATAGGTAAGTTCAGGTATGCTTTCTATTTTTATTTTATCATAGTATTTCAATTTTTTGCTTCATTAGAATAAATTGGGGGAAATTTTATTCATATAAAATGAAAAATTTGGCAACTTGAGTGTGGCTAGTGACACCCAATCCATAGGTCCATCTTGCTTGCTCTCATAAATGACCTTCATAGGCATGTTTTCACCAATCATCTATAGCCTCCTAGATTTAATCCTTACAAACACAAATTTATCTTTCCATGATTAATACATCCCCATATGTCCCATTAGCCATGGACAATAGCATCCAAACTTGGACTATATCATTGAAACCTAGGGTGTCCTATTTTTGGTGTTGTTGTCCAAGTGTATTTTGGCTTCTAACGATCATATTATTATGAATCCTTATCTTAATTCATGTCAGTATAACATGAATTAATTTAATACATTATCATTAAATCCCATAAAAAATTCCATTCAAATTCTATTTAGAAGGGTTATCACTCATTTACAAGAGAGAAGTAAGAATACAAGCAAGATTACTCAAGCACTTTTCTCTATTCTCTACATACAACCATCCAATAACATTTCAAGCTTATTCAAACCTTTAATCCAGTCATTAGTCATTACAAGTACACCCAATTTCTCATTTACTTTTATTTTCATCAAACTATTTCACCAAGCACATCAATGTGAAAACTACATATAGCTTAATCCCTCCTCGAAGTATTAGTATATAGGTAGCATGTTGACACACGGGGTGTGAAGTGTGTTCAGCATATACTTTACACACTAACCCCTCCTCTCTTTTCTCCAAATTTTACATTCAAGTCAATAACAAAGAGGACCTATAGTATTGAAGACTAAATCAGGTACATAGTGATCTCCACAAACTTTTAGGCTTTGATATTTCATAGGCAAGGTCACACAGACTTCATGCACAAAACCTAAAAAGCTTAGATCACCAGGACAACAGTGTCAAGATAAGACTACAACACCAAAACCTAGTGATTTTCACTTTTATTTCTCCTTTTCAATCAAGAAACTAAATCTAGATTCCTATTTGTGATAGTCTTCCAAGCCTGCACACATATTTCCAAACCCTGTCTTAGTTGGAATATCATAGAATTAGATAAGTTTAATTTTCTCTCTCACTACTATTTTTAGAAAATCCCTAACTACAGTAAAATTTCATAAAATAGTAGCCTAATTATTATACACTATTTATTTATTTTATCTACTCAGACCCATTCATTATTTAGGAATTAAACATCTAATTTCTCAAAAATAATAAATGAGTGATCAAAGGTATAATATGGGTAGTCATCAAGGAGGTTTCTCTAATAATAAATAATTTATGTTAAATGGATCCAATTATGATTTTTGGAATGTAAGGATGAGGACATAAATTATATCCCTTGGGTTTGAAGTATGGTAATTTCTTGTTGATGGTTATGTTGCTCCTACTATGCCTCCATCTAGTGTTGCACACAAAAAGCTATTTGAAAATAATTTTAAGGAAATGAATGCTATCAATTGTGGTCTTTCAGAGACTAAATACACCAGGGTAATCCATTGTAAATTTTATAAATATATATGGGAAAAAATGATATCATTTATGAAGAAGATTCAAAGGTCAAGCTTTCTAAGTTACAGACTCACATAGGGTAATTTGGAAATCTCAAGATGAAGGAAGAAGATTCTATGACATCTTTTCTGCAGAGAGTTGATGAGATTGTGAACATCATCAGAGGTTTTGAAGAAGATACTATAGTCCAAAAGGTATTAATGTCTCTATCCCTCAAGTTTGATCCAAAATTATATGCTATTGAAGAAAGTCATGATCTTACTCATTTTTAGATGGATCAAGTGCATGACACCCTTACTACTTGTGAGATGAGGAAAGAATTATGATATACCACCAAAGAAGGAAGCATCATTAAAGATAGAAATGAAGCCAAATAATAAATTACAAGGTAAAAAATCCAAATAGGATGACATATTTGATATTGATGAGGATGAACTAATTTCTTTGATTTTAAGGAAATTGAAAATAGGTTTAGGCAAGTATAAGGGTTAACTACCCATCACATGGTTAAATTATGGAGAGGTAGGAAATTTTACTAATAATTTACCTCATGAGTATAACAAGGATGATGATGAAGAGCATGATCAAGGTCATGATGATGGTAAGAGATCATTTAGGTTAGATAAAATCAAAAAAGGATTTAAAAGGTTTGATAAAAATAAGTACTTAAAGGACAAGAAGAGTCTCTACACCAAAGAAGATCGTAGATAATTAGATGAGAGTAAAGTTAATGACTTTGATTATGATCATGAAGATGATGGTCTTGTTAAAGATGAAACCCTGTTCATGGCTAAGGAAGGTAGTTACTGACATCAAAAAGAGTCTACTTGGAGTGATTTCGATAATGATGAAGATGAGGTGGACTATGAGACTACATTGATAAATGTTATTGACTAACTAAATATTGAGAAGAAGATCAATAAAAATATGAAATCTAAACTCAAAGACTATGAGGAGCAATTCAATGTATTTGAGGCAAGAATGAATGAAGATGCCAAGCAATATGAAGATATAGTCAAGCATCTTAATTGTTAATTGGAAGTCCTATCTACAAGCTTAATAGATAAAGAATATGAATGTTAAAGGTATGTAATTGAAAATAAGTCATTGAAATCTAAGATAGAGAATACATCTAGTAAGGTAAAGCCATTTGTGAGATTTGAAAAGAGCTAAAGTGATCTGGACATTATTATGATTGATCAAAAGCATGCAAGTGATATAAATGGTCTTGGATACAAATAATAACTAGGGAATGTAACTAAAGACAAGATGAATACTAATGTAAACAAGGAAAATCATGATTTGAAGACAAATCAGAGCAGATAGCCAAATTTCATGAGGTATGTAAATTTTAATGGTTACTACTATAATTGTAATCAGTTAGGGCATAAAGCTAGAGAATGTAAGAGACCTATTAGAAATGAGTTTGCTTGGAATTATGATGGAAGTCATCAGTCAAAATGTGTGATAAAGGTTGAGTGTTTCAACTATCTTGATAAGGGACACTTTGCTAAGCATTGTCCAAATTAGGTATGGCAAGGTAAGTCTTCTTCAAAAAGCATAGCTTGTTTTAGTTGTCATGACATTAGACACATTAATAGTTTTTGTCCAAATAAGGTAAGACAAGCTAAGTTTATATCAAGGAGTATGGTTTGCTACAAATATGAACAAAGAGGTCACATTACTATATTCTATAAGAAAAGGTCTACAAGTTAGAATAGGTTTAATGAAGCACCTAGAGTACAAAGAAGAAGGAAATTCAACTCATGAAAGATAAAGGTAGTAAGTATGAGTCATGATGAGACTAAAGGTCCAAGTAATATATTTTATATGGTGTAGAATACTACAGAAGTTGAAGAGTGCCAAGGGCTCTCATTGTCTACTCATATTGTGAATGTAGAGACCAAGTTCAAGAAGAAGACCAAGGTATTGGTTGAGGCTAGTTATAAGATGTGTATGGATCCAAGTGAACATATTGTTGTTTTTAAGCATGTATCATGTAAAAAACATCAATTGTATATGCCTAGTGATGAGGTTCCTAACTGCAAGGAAGATTATATAGATGAAAACGTATGCCATGAATCTATGTTGTCTACATGTATTGTCAAACCAATCATAGAAGAGAAGGATAATGTTTTAATAGATGAGAATGTTACTTATTTTAAGCCTAAGAAGAATAATAACAAAAGCAAGAAATATTATAGTTATAAGAGGATTCCAGTGGTTACTAAGGAGATGTGGACCACTTCTAGCTTCACATTATTTTAGAGCATTGTGGTGTAGAGGATGTCTCTATCTATGATTCTTAAGATACTCTTTTTAGTGGAGAATAAAGTGTTGTTGTGGTGTTATTAAAAGGGTCATATAAGGATAGAGACGATTATTTTTAGTTAAAGCAGGTATGTTCAGGTGGAAGATGTGTTATGGTCATGTCAGAGTGATGCCATAGTTGTATATGGTCAGTCTATAGGGTCATATTGAAGGTTTTCAAGTGGAGAAAGAGAATTTGTGATTTTTCAATATTATATTTTTGAATAAAAATGTTGTTTGACCTTATTATAGCATGCTCTAGGTGGTTTTGTGGTTTGAAGGTATGTTGAAGTCAAATTGGATATTTTTGTTAGCTCTCGGGTTTCCTAGTTTATGCTTAAGAATATGCAGGTCCTAAAATGGGTTATAGCATGTATGGGTTACCAAATATGTGGATACTAAAATATTGGTCCAAAAGTGTGTATTGGTTGTCTTTAGGTTTAAAAAAAGTTTCAAAGGTGGATGTTGACCAGAAGGAGGTTTATTAACTCTACTTGTTTTGAGATTCTAGGGTTTTGGGCTATGCTAGAAAAGTAATTTTCCATGTGAGTTGAGGTTTGAGGATTTTTAATATATTTAATTGGATAAATGGGTTATAAAATAAATCTTCACATATATTTGAAGGTTTGTGGTTTTTAAATTGTTCTTATTTTTGTCAAAATAAGGCCTAATTAGCTAATAGGTTTGTGAAGGAAGTGTGTTGTAGAGGATGAGATAGGTGATGAAATTTGGTGTGATTTAAGGGGAATATGAGATGTTATAGATATGAATTTTTAGGTCTTGATATTGTATCTACTAAAATTTGTGGGCTCTACAAGTTTTAGATAGGGATACAAGGAGATTAGATAGGCCTTGTAAGAAGAGTGTTTTTTGTTTAGTTTCTCCGAAAGAGAAAAGGTATGAGTATTTAAAGGTAAGTTCTTAGGTTGGTTTAGTGCATGTTTCCTATTTAGTGAGTGGCATGAATTTATGTTAGTGGTCCTTGAGGTGGTTTGATAGAGAAGGCTTGTAAGCATGTATGGTGGTTCTTCATGGTGTGTGGAGATTTAAAGATGATAAGGAGGTGAAATTTATCATAAATATTAGAGGGATTCCCTCTCAAATGTTTCTTGGTAAGTTTCATCATATTTTAGTACTTTTGTGTGTTTTTTTTTCATTGATTGCAGTGCTTGGTTGAAGTGAGTGTTGACATGGATTAAGAGGAAGTTATCAAGAAAAAAAAAGTTAGGCTAAAGGTAAGGGGGAGTTTGTATCATATTTATAAGATGGTCCTCTCATTTTGGTAGTATTTTCATGTCCTCAAAATTAGTTGGTTCCCACTTTGTCATTGTGTCAAAGGGGGAGAGAGTTCTTATTATGAGAGTGATTAAAGAGAGAGAAGAAAGGTGAGTTTTATATTGATGGGTATTGACATCAATGATAAAAGGGTATATTTTTGGAGAGTTATAAATGATGTGATGATGATTTAATGTAGGTGTCTTGGTGATTAGATGAAGTGACTTGATAGTCTAAGTGACAATGACAAAGTGTGCAATGTGCTTATCCTAGTATGCTTGAAGGAAGCTTGGTGATCTTCAATTTTGGCATGGTTAGATATATTGAAGGATGAGTATGGTGATTTTAGCATGTGAAAGGGGTCATATCATAATTAAAAAATTATTTGGGTGATTTTATGCATGATTTTATTTCATATGGTTGATTGTTGTTTTCATCTAGACATTTTGGTTTAGTGGCAGAAAATATGAGTAGATAGTTTGTTGATGTCACCATTGCCACATGTGGATGAATTAGGGGGAATTGGTCATATGGTTATGATCACATTTTTTCCTACTTGAAATTCACTTAATTTTAGGTCATGTGATGAATTTAAATATAAGATATTCAACCTCAAATTTGAGCTCCTAAGCAGTTTGATAGTGTTTTCCCATACTTAGCCAAATTTGTAATGTGGCAAGAAAAGTTGAGTAGAAATTTTAATGTTATTATATTTCACATGTGTGAAGGTGTGAGGAGAAAATAACTATATGATTTTGTTAATATTTTTTCCTATTTGATATCAATGAAATTTTAGGTTATGCGGTGAAGTGCATCAATAGATATGCATGTGAAAATTTGGCCTTCCAGGCAATTCTTGATATAGTTGGCTCTATGGTAGAAGGAAATTTGAGTGAGCATATTAATGGAGTTATATCTTGCATGTGAAAAGGTTTAAATAATGTTTTAAACATGTTTAGATTATCCTATGTGAAGAGATCATTTGTTCCAAATTTTAGATCATGAGTGTAAGTGCAACAAATGTTATTGAGGTCCAAAGTTGGCCTTCTAAGCAGATAAGCAATGGTCCCCATCGCCATTTCTATAGAATGCTAAAGATCAAAACTAGATGGAGATCTAATGGTTTACAAGAGTTTATATATATATATATATATATATATATATATATATATATATATATATATATATATATATATATATATATATATATATATATATATATATATATATATATATATATATATATATATATATATATATATATATATATATATATATATGGTATGCATTAATTAAAGTGGGTTAAAGTATTTTATTCTTAAACCAAGTAACATCAATCTCTTTAAAAAAGGAGAAATGAAGCGTGTTTGTTCCAAGGTGTTAGGAAGCAGTGAGATGAGGATAAGTGTTCAAATTTTAACATAAAGTAGAGATAAAGATCATGCCTCTTACAAGATATAATGGAAAGTGAGTGTTCATAAATATACAAATCAATGGTTCACATTGAGTTAAATTTTTTCAATGTGTCCAATGTTTAACATAGATAAAGACCAAGCTATGTATAAAAGATTGATGGAGCGCATTAAGTCAAATAGTCAAGATGAAAGGTAAAGGTTGATTTCCTTAAAATAATATTTATGGGGTGTGATTTATATAAGAAATGAGGACATGAGATGTGATCAAAGTGATCAAGGTTTAATTGTGACCATTTGCATTTGAATATTTGAATTTACAAAGGAAAAACCAGTGCTTTGTATTTTGGCTATAACTTTTGATCCGAGAAGAATTTTCACATGGTGTAAAAAGATTTTTTTTTTTAGGAATATAAGGAACATATTAAAATATATATTTTAATATTTTAAAGTTTTTGAAATCAAAGTTATAAGGGTTTAAAGTTTACTATGTGTTTAACATTCATCTATTAAGAACTCGGGAAGGGTGTTTGTGCTTGTGTTGATGTTGTTTAGATATCTCATGACAAATTAGATATTTGAGAGTGTTTTAAACTCCATGAATACCATATATGTGATTTATAAAGGTTTAATTATGATTATGATTTTAGGATATTGTTGATAACTATAAAGTTATGGGTTCCATTTTTTTATCAGATGTTGAAACCTGTATTTTAACAAGCACTCATCACATGACATAGAATAATAACTATGATTGGATAGAAAAAGATGAGGAATTAACCTAGGTAAGAGGTTTTTTGTTCATTCCTTGATTCAAATATTATTGGTTGTTCTCTAGATCACGAATGTGGCTCACCAAAGTATTGATGAACTCATTTGGGTCAATGTTGGCACTAGGTTCAAGAGTCTCATGTATATGAGGGTTGCAAGTGAGATATTGGTTAGTTTTAAGAGATTTATTTGGAGTGGGATACTCATGGGTGGTGGTTAGGTCTTGCACCAACAATATAGAGGCATTTTGGTTCCCACTAGATGGATGTGTATCTGCTTGCATATGATTAACTTTATCCTACAAATAATGGATCCTTCTTATATAGTGGTCATACTTATCATGGATTTTGTATCTTGGTAATAAAATTTAATCGATGGTATATTATTAATAGATGAGTGGTTATAATTCCTCTAGTGAGGGTCATATTATTAGAGTCAGGATGATTACTAGTAGTTTTGAATATGCCCTACACCTTATGAATGCAAATTGTGGTCCTCGTTTGTGTATTATGGTGAGAATAAATTTAGGATTGATAATATACATTGGTGTTTAAATAAGGGTCATTAAAAATCACCAATTAAGACTCACTAGAGTTAATTTATCTCCTTCTATATCCCTTCAAGCCAAGAGATCTATCTAGGTCATGTCTAGACATATTCTTTGGGTATATGGATACCTGCATAATAAATGGAAGGAGAGGGGATGATGGATAAATGATAAATAATAAGGATAATAAAGGGTAAACACAAATTATGGATTTATTCCACATTGGGTTCATTAATTTTTTTTAAATGCAAATAACACATGTTAGACTATGCACTCAAATTCCTAAGATCAAGAGAAAAACTGACATAATAGATGGGTGATGGGTGGAGCTAAGGATTGGGATGATTTTTGGGTGGAACGGTATTAGGAATTAGTAATATCAAGGTATTCTCATGATATTAAACAATGTCATGTTTCTTGTTAAGAGCATCTAACTTTTCAAAAATAAAGCTCCAAGGTCCTTTGTGTTTGATATAATGAGGCAAAAATCCTGATCACTAGGATCAATGAAGTGGGGATGGTCATACCGAATGACTCTATAGATGAGATTGACTCTATCAGTTTGAATATGCCTAATCAATATCATACATGAGTGTGAATGATATAAATCAAGGCTAGACTTGAGGAAAAGAAAAGGAGATGAAAATGGAAATCTAAGGTTAAATCACATAATAATGGCCTTAGTTTTGGGGGAGGATGATGATGGGTAAATTAGGGATATACTATTATTCCTCTAGGGATTTAAGAGCATTGATGATGTGGTGGGGAATGGGTGTGTCATAAAAAAACTCAAGTCTCAATCTGGCACTAATATCTGATAATGTGTTGATTGTAAGACTACATGCTCTAACCCTAGGGAAAATACCTTCTCTGGCAAGACCAGGGGTCGTACAAAGTGTCATCCAAAGGAGACAAAGCAAGGTATAAGAGTATGATCTTGTTTTAGAAATTATTTGTTAAAGTACTTGTTGTACGATTGAATCATGGTTTTAGGATGCTTTTGTTGGCTTGACAAGGCTTTGGTATTTTTTTGGTTATTTTTTGGCATTTGACTAAAATGAAAGATAATTACTTGATGAAAATAAATAAATAAAATTAAATAATGATAAATAAATAAAAATAAAATGAAATAATGTTTTTTTTTTTTTTTTTTTTATAATAAATTTAATTTTTGATGCATGCAATATAAGGAAACAAAAGCTATTTTAACAATGCAAGTGATGATTTTTCTTTTCCTAGATGCAAGCTAAATGCAATTATTTTTGTTATTTTATGAATTATATATGGATGAATCTAGTATGAAATATATGATTTTAATAACATGAAAATAACATAAAATATGATTTTTATCTTAAACAAAAAATACTAGTAAACACCCAATAGTTCTTTTACAAATGCAAGCTTGAAACAATTTTTCAAATGAATGCACGCTAGTGTGAATGATTTATTTTAAATAAAAGTGAATAATTTAAGTCAAATTTTATGAATTCATAAGATAAAATTAGATTTTATAATTTACTTAGACAATTAAAATCAAAAACAAAATAACGCCTATTGACTACCTAGGTTTGACTAGCGTTTTGCTTTTTATTATTATTTGAGTTTGTGAAAAAAGGAAACTATTTTCTATAGTCATCTAAAATTTTATTTTAGTGAAATGAGTGTCACTTGATACCACCTTATCCTTATATTATCCCTAGACCATTCTTAGGTCCTCTCTTGATCCTTTTCTAGATTTTGTGTGAGTACAACCCATTCCCAAATATACCTAAAGCAACCCCTAGGCACCTAGGTATTTTTTCACCCACTCTTATCACCTGGACATTAGTGAAATCCTTTGGAATTTATTTCATTATTCTATTGACCAAAGGTTAGTGCCAATTTCCCATTTCTCTTTACTCTCCCAATGGATATATTTTCATTCCTCAAATCAACATAGGGTTAATTTAGACCTATTTCACATCTTGACAAGCACTAAAATGATACATATAAACCAATTTCATTTATTTATCCCCTATATGTAAATAAGATGCCAATACACACAAAAAAAATCAAAAACAATGGTGCAAATCAAAGTCATTGATCCCTATTCTACCTTGTTTCTACATACACCCATATACAATAGACTAGAGTTAAAATTACTCCAATTTCTAGTCTCAAGTTACACTCAAATTGACACTCATACTAACATTCACTTGCACTTTCACCAACACTTATATTGGGAGAACTACATTGGGCCTTATCCCATTTTGAGGTATTGGTATGTATGCAATGTTCAACACATGGAATGTTTAGGTCACATCCAACCTACCTTAATAACAACACTCTTTTTCTACTTGTGTTCCTCAAATACCCTAAAAAACATGGAGGCCTAGGGTTTCATATTGAAATATGTAAAAATAGGGAACAAATAGTGAACCAACATCTATTCACATAGGCATAGGCTCTACAAAACTAGGTAAAGGTCCACCCAAAATCTCACTCTCCCTGCTACGTATTAGCTACGTAGGTTACACCCTTCTTGAGGAAAATTGTTCACATCCACCTCAAACCTATACTAACATTGGAGTGACCTATAGGTTGTAGGCTACCTAAGATGCAGGCCAAACCTCTAGTTTTAATGGGGCTAGATCCCCTAATTTTTCACATAAATACTCTCTCTAAGACCTAAAAAATGTAGTAACGAAGAGGGAAAAGAGATGAAAATTGGAAAAATAACCTACACTAAAGTGGTGATGCACCAATGATTGAAGATCCAATCTTAAACAATCTCTTAAACACACTAATGAATCTGATGGAGATTACAGTTAATCAGACCTATTAATAATGTTTTAAGCATGAATATTTCATATGAAGGTTAATTGAGAGTTCTATAACTTGAAGTATAAAGGCTTAGATCTTCACAAGACACTATTAGCTTATGACATTTCAAGAACACCTCTACCCATCAACACTTTATACAACCTACAAAGACTAACAACCTAAAGTTAGGTGCATGAAATGACCTACAAATGATAATAACACTCATACATTCTACAAATGAAATATCATGAAGCACTCTATCATTCAACCAATAAATCTACAAGTATTCTTCTATTTATTTAAGTATTAAAAATAAATTTTGGTAAAGTTTTGTTACACCCATTAGAAGGATGTAAAAATAAGAGCTCAATGCCTACTTAAATAGAATGTTTTATATAGAAGAGTGAATATTCTATGCATGAGAGAGGACATTGTTAGAGGTAAAATCACTAAGAGGGGGGTGAATCATGAGCCTATATATTTCAATTTCAATTTCAATCCTTTCAAACTATTAAGTAATCAACATATATCAACTTTCATCAAGTAACATTAACAAGAGATCTCATTCATTTAATGCATATACAAGATCAAACACACAACACATGGTTCATATGGGAAAACCTCATGGGGAATAAAACCTACTCTCAATCCTACAACATATGGACTAATTATCCTATAAGAGATTACAAATAATATACTGGTCAAGTCATTTAGACCATAAACCTTGATCAAGTCCCTCTGACCAAAGGCCTTTAGTGAAACACTTGTTTCACAAGGATCAATTTCCCCTAAGGAATATCAAGTACTTTAGACCCTCCTTTGAAGTGAAAACCTCCACCTTAAAACTAGTGTCTTCAACACCTAATGATGGATTTATGATTTTATAACCCTTGCACAAACTTCCTTTCTATCTCATATAGGCCTCTCATATAGGCATGCCACAATATCTCTCCTTCTTCACTCAAAATATCCTCATATGCACACTCAAACCTCTTTGCATATCCTCAAACTGCAAGAGAACTATTCTATCTTAATAAATATGACCTATATGTCATACACACAATCAAAAAATTCTTCTTCTCATCAACTCATCTAATAGGCACACTACCTATCCTCTCTTCTTCACTTCAGCATTCATTCTACACCAATAATCCTTACACAAGTCTCTCTCAAGTTTAGAAACCAACAAATTTGGCTTAAATATTTATAGATCATTCATGAATTGTCAAGTCAATAATATTTCCTTGTTGTCCATAATACATTCCTTCACCCTTAAGTCATATAACATGGGTCAAGCTTAAGTAAAACTCTCTTTCAAATAGGCCTAAGTCACCTTTTAGGTCCTATGATAACCCATTCACTTCTTTAACACTTCTCCAAGCACAACTAGGAACACAAGAACACTTTTTAACTCATGAACCCATGCCACATGATCTTTATATACCTTTTAAGTGACAACATCCATTAGAGCACTCTGATGTTAAACCCCAATTAGCTCAAACAATTCTTTGTACACATAGTCATTATGAATGAAAACATATTTAGCTTATAACCCTTTGTTCATACTGCATATTTAGCTTTTGACCCTTGGTTTCACAAATCATCCCAATCCTTAGCTCCACCCATCACCCATCTATTATGTCATTTTTTTTCTTGATCTTAGGAATTTGAGTGCATAGTTTAACATGTGTTATTTGCATGCAAAAAAATTAATGAACCTAATGTGGAATAAATCCATATTTTATGTTTACCCTTTATTATCCTTCTTATTTATCATTTATCCATCATCCCCTCTCCTTCCATTTATTATGCAGGTATCCATATACCCAAAGAATATGTCTAGACATGACCTAGGCAGATCTCTTGGCTTGAAGGGATATAGAAGGAGCTGAATTAACTCTAGTGAGGCTTCATTGTTGATTTGGAATGACCCTAATTTAAATACCAATTCATATTATTAATCTTAAATTTATTCTCACCACAATACACAAACTAGGACCACAATCCACATTCATAAAGTGTAGGGCATATTCAAAACCACTAGTAATAATCTTGACTCTAATAATATGACCCTCACTAGAGGGATTAAAACCACTCATCTATTAATACTATACCATCGATTAAATTTTATTACCAATATGAAAAAATCCATGATAAGTATGACCACTATATAAGAAGGATCCATTATTTGTAAGATAAAGTTAATCATATGCAAGCAGATACACATCCATCTAGTAGGAACCAAAATTCCTCTATATTGTTGGTACAAGACCTAACCACCACCCCTGAGGATCCCACTCCAAATAAATATCTTAACACTAACCAATCTCTCACTTTCACCCCTCATATACATGAGACTCTTGAACCTAGTGCCACCATTGACCCAAATGAGTTCATCAATACTTTGGTGAGCCACATTCATGATCTAGAAAACAACCAATAATATTTGAATCAAGGAATGAACACAAAACCTCCTTCCTAGGTTAATTCCTCCTCTTTTTCTATCCAATCATAGTGATTATTCTATGGTATGTGATGAGTGCTTGTTAAAAATGAGGTTTCAACATCTGATAAAAAATGGAACCCATAACTTTATAGTTATCAACAATATCTTAAAATCATAATATTAATAGTATGACACCAATTATGTTATGGTTTGTATGGTGAAATTTATTTTGTAGTTGATTCCTATGTTACCATAAATAATAAACATGAAACTATAATAGAAATGAAAAGGTGTTGGGAAATGGGTGGGGAGAGATTAAAAGTATGAAATGAATATTCTATAGAATAAATCAAGTTACCCCATTTATAATAAGACCTAATATTGAATAATTTCATTATTATCATACTCTCACATATAATCATTTTATATTATGGGCATGTTAGGTGGTTTTTGTATAGCATTTTTTATTCAAATTGAGGGATGTTTCTTTCTATCTAGAAAAGGGGAAGAAGAGGGATTTACTTGGAAAGATTAAAACTCAAAAATAATTATGATTTCTTTGAATGGAAATGTTTAATTTTTTGTGTTGATAACCATTAAAAGAAAGTAGGTCATAAAAAGTTTGTTATTATGAATTAGTTTAAAATCACATGTTTGATGTTGTATGTGAGCAAGATCTTGCAAATATATTATAATAATTTTTTTCAGATATAAATTACTATTGATACCTTTTATTAATTAAATTCCACTCCTAAAACTTAAATATATAGTTTGTTATAATATGAATCCAAGAAGGGAGGTTAGTAACATCTTAGTTAAAGAAATAAAAACTTCAATAAACATACTAACACTTACACTCTAAGCCTAGATCTTAGGGGTGAGGTTAGTTAATAAAATGCAAATGAAATCCCAACTAAAATGCAAAAGATAATGAATCCTTTACCTTCCTTGGGAGCTCCAAATGAATTGTTGAGTGGATTGCTTAGTTTGTGCATCAAAGTGTCTTTGGAAATGGAGGTTGTGTATCTCCTTCTCTCCTTGGTACCATGGCTTGTGTTATGGCTTAATGTAGCTTAACTCAAGATTTTAACATTCTAACACTACTTGATAAGAATTTTTGCATTATAACACTACTCTTTTCAAAGCTTTGAAGGCATTTTTACATGATAACTTTGTAAAAAATAGCTTAAAATTCAATAGATAAGGCATTTTATTTATAGGATTAGGAACTAACCCCAACCTAAGGTGAGTCAAGGTGGATTTTAAACATGGAATGGGTTCAAACCTAACCTAGGTGAGTCAAAATAACCCTAGTAGAGTTAGTAGTTGTCAATTAATCATGATTTGCAATTACTAGGAATGGGTCTCCAAAGTGAGATATTTTAGAATATTTATAAAGATATTAATAACTCACAAAAGGTCATGATGAAAGGCTAGGATATTTACAATTTTTTTTTTAAAGTTATTCATTAATTGTACATAGATAATTCAACTAGGCTTTTAATTTGGTTTACCTTGTTAATTAATTTTTATTAGCCATTTAGCTCTTTCAAGATTTGATTTTTTTTTATGTGCCCCACTTAATAGTTCCATATACCAAATTGACTATTGTGATGTTGCAAGGTGATTCAAGATGAATCCATGAGAGGTTATAGTTGCATATGATAGGATACCCTAATTAGGGATGCCTCAACATGATTTTGAGATTTGATAAATGATGAAAAATAAATTTTGGGATGTTCAGTGATACCTAAGATTAATTTATAATGGTTGGTAGAAATCAATCTTAAGTCCAGTTGAAGGTCAATAGTGGCTAGTTTTAGGTGTCTACAATTTTCCTCTATTTTGGAAGGTGTTACAAGTTATAGGCACAATAATGTCTTCTCAAATAATGAAAAATTCATATATGCCTATAAATTCAACAATAATGGATGAATTGTAGGTGTCACTTGAGGGAGCGGTTGGCAAAGGGGTTGGTAATTGGTCCCTCAAAAGGAGGAAATGATGGGACTAAAAAGATGAAATGGGGTGGAAAAGACTAATTTTCCCATAGGTGGTTATAATCAATGGTATTATGAGGATAAAATTAGAATGAAATTAACCTATGGGTGAGATTAATCCAATCAAGAAAATGCTTTCATGAATTATTTTAAAAAGTACTAATTTTCCCAAAGGTAGTTATAATCAGTAATAAAGGTTAAGATAATGATTAGCCCAAATGTGGTTATAATCAGTGGCATGAGAATATGCCCCAATTAGGTTTGATGAGCCAAAATAATAATTTTCCCACATATAGTTATAATCATTAAGTTAACCAGGATTTAATAATGATGTTTGATTGTGCCCCAATAGGGTATATTGGAAAGCAAAACTTAAGGATATAACTTGTTATATAGATTAAAGATTAGTGGGTGTAAATATAGATACAATGGTCTAATGACTAAAGAAGCCAAAAATAACTAGGTATACAAGGATGTATAAAGTGATGAAAGAGATGAATATAAAAATAAGACTTTGATTAATGAATGATTCAGTTGTACCTAGTAATGTAGATATGATCATCTTTATTAGCACTAATATAACTCGAAAGGTCAAGGGTTGATTTGATCAAGGAGGGTGGGGGGATTTGCCAAGGGTACCAAAGAGAATTATATATGGCTCCATTGTTTATAAGAATTTTTGAGCTAATTTTTGCTATAGCACATGATGATAGGCATCATGATATAAAACACCTTGATAATGTAGTCAAAATATGCATAAGGACTGACTCTTGATCCAATAACTAATTAAAAATAATGCACCAATGATAAAAACCATGATGACACTATTGACATATGAATATGGATAGACTCAAGAATAATGTGCATAGAATGACCCAATGAACATATATAGACTGAGTCAAGGCACAATACTAAAAATAAATAAATAGGAAAACAAACAAATAAATAACTAAGAAAAAAACACACAAAAAACTTGAAATAAAAAATCAACAAAAAACATCCTGACAATGGAGTTTCCTAGTAAGGTAGGTCAAGGATGACTAATGAAGCACAAATAAGACAAATGTTTTTGGATTTTGAATTTTTTGATTTTTTTTTCTAATTTTGATATATCTTAATTCATTAGAGATTGACAAGATATCACTTGTAAAACAATGAGAGTGCTAGTTTAGGTTGCTTAAAAAATGGCAAGAGCTATAGAAAAAAGGGACTGAGATGACCTCAATGTGAATCAAATATGGTCTACATAGTCCCATTATGATTTCAAGTCATAGTAGTTTTGCCAACATAAAAGGTAGTGAAAATCAACTAGGTAGTAATGAATTCTAAAATTGAGGAAAATGGCCAAGAAAATGAGAATAGTGATGGAAAGGTGATATAATAATGCATGGTAAAGGTATTATTCCTAATTTCCCATAGGTAGTTATAATTAGAAACAATGACATAGGTTTGTGGTACTAATTTTCTCACAGGTAGTTATAATTAGTAACACAAGGTGGACTACTAATTTGACCATAGGTGGTTATAATCAATAGCAACAGTCAAACATGAATGAAAGATAACTTTCCAAATTCACTATCACACTACTTTCATAAACTATCATTTAAACACATAATTATGAAACTATCAAAATTAGATGAGAATCCCATCATGGAAGGTGAAGGAAGAACCAAAAGAACAAAGATAAAAAAGGGTTGGGTAGGATGAATAAAAATGGGCTTTGGCCAATATTAAAGGTATGATAAAATGACATATGATATGGCATAAAGAATATGACAATGTGGAAATTAGATGCAATGATAATAGGGTTGCCCCTAAGTGATATGGTGAGGTAAATGGTAGGGTATTAAACAATGGAAAGAGGAATGGTAAATGAAGATGGAAAGGTACATGTTTTTGGCCAGGTTAATGTTTCTTTTATTCTTACTGGTATGGAAATGTACATCCTAATTAGCATGTGATACAACTAAAATAATCAATCTTGTAAATTGTTATCCCACACCTCTTCTAAATATTTTATTTGTTAAAAACTTGATATAGATTTGGATGCCAATAATGTTGTTGTGTTCTTCATTGGTCATTGATTTTGTTTCCTTCAAACTTTGAGATAAGGTATCTTTGTAGCCTTTGTAAAGGAAAGTGTGTCTAGTAATGGTAAATATGGATAAATATTGGTTGATAGGTGTGATTTGAAAATGTAAAGGTAGATGATAATGTAATGTATAATGGTTGGGAAATAAATAAAGATTTGGATTTTTAGGCACACATAATGTTGTTGATTCTGGATTCGACATAGCTTTGGATGTGGTAGGGTTGAAGACTTTTGAATATGATCTCGATAAGACCACTATATTTTTTTGTTATTTGGGCTTGAGAGTAGATACCATATGATTAGGTTTTATATTGGAAGATATACTAATTTCATCTTTGATAATGTCTTCATCAAGTAGTGAAGAGTTGTTGTGCTTAGCTATTAGCACCTCGATGAGGTTTTCACCAATGAAGTTGTCTTAATTATCCCATAACACCTCTTAAAAGGTTTCACTAAGTAATTTTGACTTTTGACTTTGATTATCTTCTAGCACCTCAAAAAATATTTCATTAGAAGATGCTAAGTTTGGTCTTTGATTTCCCCTTAGTACCTCTAGAGAGGTTTCACTAGGAGATTTTTTTTGTTCTACATGAATGTGATCTTGGCCCCCCTAATATTATATAATTGATGTATTACCATGGATGGATTTCAATAAGGTGTGATATGTCAGCCATAATCAATACTTGTGGGAGGTGGAATGTCAATATAATGGCTAAGCTAGTTGGTGGTAATGGCATGTGGAACAATAATGGCATGGGAAGAGGCAACACAATCCTCATAGAAGATACTAGGAGAACTTGTGTTGAAGCTAAAGTAATCATCCTCAAAAATTATGAAAGGATCAAAAATATATTAAAATTTATCTATGAGGAATACATAACCAATATTATAAAAACCATGAACATATTCTAATTTTAAAGCTAAGTTTGACTCAAAGGACTCTAAATCCAACGTTGAGACTAATGCTGATTCTATTTCTAATGCTAAATCTGATGCCAATTCAAGAATATAATGTAAATTAAATATTGATTCTTCATTTGGTGTGGATGCTACTATAATGATGTTTTGTTGAATGTTTGGTATGGGACAAGTAACAACCTATGATGGAAAAATGGGCTCCATAGAGATTGGTTTGTCAAAGTGATACTCCTCAATGAGTGGAAAAAGTTCAAGAGACAAATCCATAGAAACTAGAATATTATAGGGAGGCTCTTTAAAAATAGGCATATGGTCAAGGTAATAATTTTCCCAAAGGCAGTTATAATTATTAAGAAGTGACTCAGCAAAGACTGACTTGTCAGACTGAGACTCCTTAATAACAAGTATAATATCAAAAGGTGATTCATCATAGGTTGACTCATCATAAATGGTTGGTTCAATTAAAAAATCATGGATTGGTTGGTTTTATTGGCCTTGGTTTACAAGTAGTTTTAAAATACCAATTTTGAATATACCTTGGTCTTAAAAAGATTGGATTAGTTGGAGAGGTACTGATTGGCTTGGTTTTTTAAAGTGGGGAATGGTTGATAATAGATGAATAATGGCTAGTGGTTGGATAATGATAGGCTTGATAGAATTTGGTTTATGGCATAGTATAGTAACTATGACCCATCTAGTAGAGAGTGGGTGGTATTGCCCAAGATAGATTAGTGGTTTTGTATTTTGGTATTGTCTTAGCCCTAGAGTTATCTAAATATATAATATAGAGAAGTAAGATATATATATATATGTATATATATGTGTGTGTATATATATATATATATATATATATATATATATATACATACATAATACATTTATATCATATATATATATACATACACACACACACACACGCACACACACACACACACGCACACACACACACACACACATATAGGGGTGCATAAATTCACTATATATATGTATATATATATATATATATATATATATATATATATATATATATACACACACACACACACACAGATATATATACATACATACATACATACATACATATATATATATATATACATACATATATATATATATACATACATACATACATACATACATATATATATATATATATATATATATATATATATGTATGTATATATATGTATATATATATGTATATATATATATATATATATAGGGGTGCATAAATTCACTATATAGAGTTAGATTAATATTATATCTATCTAGGGCCATTGGGCATGTACAACTTTATTAGGAAAATGAACTGCCATACATGGAAGGGCCTAAAATGGTAATGGTAGGGCATCATAAAGCTTGGTTGCTATCATGAGCCAAAGGATGAGGTATTGAAATGGAAATGGTAGGGTATTTTGGAGCTTGGTTTCTTACACAAGCAAAAATATGAGGTTTTGGTATAGAAATGGTTGGGTATTGTGGAGCTTGGTTACTCGTAAAAACCAAAGGATGAGGTCCTAAAATAAAAATGGTAAGGGTGTCATGGAGCTTAGTTGCTCACACAATCCAAAAGATGATGTCTTGGAATAGAAATGGTAGGGTGTTATAGATCTTGATTTCTCGCACAAGATAAAGGATGAGGTCCTAGTATAAAAATGGTAGGGCATTGTGGATCTTGATTTATTTTACAAACCAAAGGATGAGGTCCTTATATAGAAAGTGTAAGGCATTGTGGAGCTTGATTGCTCGCACAAGCCAAAGGACAAGGTCCTAAAATGGTAGTCCTTGGACATTGTGGAGCTTGGTGACTTGTACAATATAAAGGAGGGTTAATGGTATACGTGGAGGAATAGATTACATGATCGATGTGAGGGAAAACATCATACATCAACTTACCAAAATAATGTGTCACCGAATGTTTTTGTTGAGGATCTTGGCTTTGTTCCCCATATTGGGTATTTTAAGGAAGATAAGGATCCATATCATGAACCACTTCTTCACCATAGGGGTCTCAAATAAGGTCAATTTATGTGGATATTCTATCATAACTTGGATTGTACATGACTCCACCATAAGTTTAATGAGACATGTCCACATCAATGATGAATGTTCCACAAATAGGCATAAAGTTTTAAAAACTCTAAAAAATAATGTCTAAAGGACAAATGGTTCAAACTTGGTCTAGGGGAGCTGTAACTCCAAAATGGATTATGATAAAATTTGGTATAAAATAAACTAAAATCAAATGTCTCACACAAAAGATCAAGCGATTGAATAAAAACTAGACTGCCAAACTCCAGGTCCAAATTATTCCAAATAAGTTTAATATAAATTAAAAAAAAATTCTAGGTCTTTTGGACAAATGTAGCATCAAAATATAGGCTCAAAATAGGGATGTGCTAGGACTTTTGACAAAACAAGCACAAAATCTAGACTTTAAACAAAAGGTGATATTTAATCTAACAAATATAAAACACTTTGGCATAGACTAGGCATATAGAATAAAACATGAACTTGGTAAATTTGCATAAGTCATGGAACAAAATTCATATGGAGAGATATGTTATTTCTCCCAAATAAAGTCATAAACAATAATTTTTAAATTGGGTAAAGAATTAACCTAAGTTACACAACCCAGAAGACAAAAATTGATGTCTAAGACAGAATTACAAAAGGCATAGGCAAAAATCAATCAATTTTTTAATTTAATCTTGTCAAGGTTAATTGAAAACTCAAATTAGGAAACTAGGCTTCTTTGATCACACAAACTAGACAAAGGTGAATGGTATAATAACACTTGGTAAAATATCTCAAAGGCACATGCAACTCAGTTTCAAAATTAGAATTGGGCATAAGGAAAATAAGTATATGAAATAATTTTAGTAGTGTAATGATGTTATCACACTCTAAATATGTGATTGATGGTTTATTTCAAGACTCCAAGGCACAAAAATTGAAATGGAGTGGGTAACGTAATATTACCCATTCCAATCAAGTGACACACACAAATATTTATCAAAAGACTAAAGAAAATGTATATTATCAAATGGATAGTGTAACACCTCCTCTATCAATGGAGTGATGTGGACACAAGACTCGATTTGACATGGGGGGACAAACAAACAAATTTAGACTAAAAAAGACCAAACAAGTAAAGAAAAAGACAAAATACAACTAAGTATAATGTCCAAAGTCCTAAATTGACAAGGTTACTTCATATCACTGAATTTCATCTCTATACATGATCTTGGGAGGATTTTAAGTTTTAATCCAAAAATAAAAGTTCATGAAGTAGTAGGGTTTTTACACCCCCTTCTCCAAAGAGATTGTATGGTGACATATAACTTTGGGCTACTCACCCTGTATCAACAATATGTCCACAACAAGTGGGGTTATTCTAAAACTTAAATTATTGACCCTCTAGATGGTCCTAAGTGTGGTTAACATTAGAGATGCCTCCTATCAATTGAGTTCATATCGGTTAACTTACTATGCAAAGGTCTATTTTTTTCATAGCGATTCCATCCATGTACTTCTTAGTGGAATCCCCTGGTTAACTAGACCTGACTTAGGTTTTCATTATGATTGGAAATGTTAGCCACTCAACCCCATGGAAATCATAGTATATGTGCCCTAATTTATATACCCCACCATGAAGTGCGGTTGAAAAAATTCTAGGAGATGAAACCCTAGGTTGAAGCTTCCTTAAAGAAATTGTGAAGAGGATATGAACTCCCTCTCATAAGCCAAGTTGCATAAAATAAATGACCAAGTGAAAATACTTTAAAGGTTATGTCTAGATCACCCAAACCATATGGGTTTTGGGGAGAGCCTTAACAATTTTCTTTTCATGCCTTGGATAAAGGCAAAAATTACAAGGAAGAAGCACTTTTGGGTCACTCAAGTTCTCTATAGGGGATGGGGGGAGACCATACAGGAATCCTTCATTTGCAAAAAACACATGAGTATAAAATGATCTAGAATACAACAAAACACTTCAAAATAAATTGTGATTTAAGTGAATGTTTATTTTATAAACCAAATTGATATATTTGTGAAGTTTTTGGCGTATTGGCCTTAGTTTCAAACTTTGAAAAAAAATTCACAAAACAAAATAAGTATAAACTATCTAAATTCATTTTAAGCACCAAATAGAAATTTTCAAGACTTAAGCATGTTCAAATCTATCACTTTTCCACATCTGACCTACAATTTTTAGAGGGTTTCCTTATGCTTTGAGTCATAATGAGGAATGAGAAAATAAGATTTGGGAAGCAATCTCTTAGTTTTATCTATTTTTATTACACAGAGACCAAATTTGATCAACAGTGACTGATGTTGATTAGAAGGCAACTGATGCTGGTCAGTTTCAAAAGAGAATTGATGATAATTACAATAAACCAATATCATTTGAATAGAATAGATGCTAGGTACCTTTGAACTTGAAGCCAAAAAAATGGTTTAAAAAATGTTTGTTAGCCAAAAATAAGTATAAGTACTCAAGAAAACCTATAACAAAGTGATTAGACAGAGAGCATGCAATTATTTAAAATATATATTAACAAATAGGAGTCTTAATAAACTTCAAAAACTAGGTTTTTAGCCATGTTCTACCCTACACAAGAAATCGATAATGGTTAGCTAAGACTGATACTGGTTAGGCAAAATTGATGCTAGTTATGTAGAACTGATGTTAGTCTCTATGTAAATTTGGGTAACACTAAAAATAGAATATGGAAAATCAAAGAAAAAACTCAAATTTTTAAGATGATCAAGCATTCTTTTAAAAAACTAAGAGCTGCACTCTGGTCTCCTTGGTATGTGAGATGCTTTAGGTCCCATTGGATATGTCATTTGTGATCATAGGAATCCATGAAGGGAGGTTAGTAACATGTTAGTTTAAGCAATAAAAACTTTAATAAATATACTAACACTTACACTCCAAGTCTAGATTTTAGGGGTGGTCTTTTTAAAAAAAATATAAATAAAAGCATAACTAAAATGCAAAAGACAATGAATACTTTACCTTCCTTGGGAGCTCTAAATGATTTACTAAGTGGATTGTTTAGTTTGTGCATCAAAGAGTCTTTGGAAATTGACGTTGTGTATATCCTTCTCTCCTTGGCACCATGGATTGTGTTATGCCTTAATATACTTTGGCTCAAGATTTTAGCATTACAACATTACTTGATAGATAGTTTTCATTATAACACTACTCTTCTATAAGCTTTGAAGTCATTTGTGCATGATAAATTTGCACCAAAATAGCTTAAAATTCAATAGGGAAGGCATTATATTTATAGGCTTAGGAAATAACCCCAACCCAAGGTGAGTCAAGGTGGAGTTTAAACATGGAATGGGTTCAAACCTAACCTACGTGAGTCAAATATAAACCCAATATAATTAATAGTTGTCAATTAATCATGATTTGTAATTAAAAGGTGTGGGTTTCCAAAATGAGATATTTTAGGATATTTCTAAAGACATTGAAAACTCATAAAATGTCATGATAAAAGGCTAGGATATTTACATTTTTTAATTTCCTTTTTTAGTTATTCATTAATTGTACATGGATAATTGAACTAGGCTTTTAATTTGGTTTATCTTGTTAATTAATTCTGATTAACCATTTAGATCTTTTAGGATTTGATTTTTGTTTATGTGCCCCACTTAATACGTCTATAGGCTAAATTGACTGTTATGATGCCACAAGGTTCTTAGAAATGAATATGTGAGAGGTTGTGGTTGCATATGATAGGATCCCCAATTATGGATGCCTCGATGTGATTCTGAGCTTTGATGAATGATGCACAAGCAAATTTGGGATGTTTAGTGATTCCTTGGCTTAATTTGTAATGATTGGTAGAAATCAATTTGAAGTGTGGTCAAAGGAAAGTGGTGGCTAGTTTTAGGTGTTTAAAGTTAGTAGGGACAACTTGTGCAACTCTCCAACACTCTAATTAATTTTCATGGGCAAAAAAGTGGTGAAACTATTTTGTGGATGATTCTATCTTACAATAAAATGTGGATACTTTTGAGGCCACCAACAATGTGAAGATGGTTTATTTTTAGATTCTTTAATAATGATTGTTGAGTGGTTTATGTTGTAAGTACTACACATTCCACTTTATGGATTTGAAAACATTAGTTTCCCACAACATGAGTTGGAATGTGAAAAGTAAAATTACACATGAATTTGTGTTTGGTAGACATAGTTATGGGAGTTTTTGGAGTGATATTTGTGTTATTTGTTGTTCATATATGCTATATAATTCAATATATTCAGGGGTTAATTTTTTCTGGTATGGTTGATGATAATAATTTATTTCAAATCCATATTAAAATTTAGATCTAATTACCATGTGATAAACCATGTACTTAAATCATTTTGCATGTGAATTTAAATCCACACCAAAACACTAAATTGGGTCTTCTATGATATATGATTTATTAGATAATGAAATGAATTTTATTCTAATAGATATGATATGATTCATTAGAGTTACATATTGGTTAGATATTTGTATTAAATGGTTAGAGATATGTATGAACAATTCCTTTATGGTTGATGCACTTCAATCATGTTATGTTTATGCTCTAAATTTTTGATATATTTTTCCATGGGTAAAAGATATGTTCAAAACATTCTATTATATATGTTTATGCTCTTAATTTTTCATATATTCTTCCATGGGTAAGAAGGAATCTTTTTGTGTAGACCCAATTTTTGGAGTGTTATTTTGATGTATCTCATATTTATTTGTTATTTATATATGTTATATCCTATACTATGTTCCAAATTTTCTCATGGATATATTGAAACCCTAGGGTATTCAATATGCAATGGGTTTTATGGGTAAGGTTAGGTTTTTAAAAATAATGCATTCATATTTTATATGACCAAGAAATAACCTTATTATACATAGGTATTCTTAAATTATATGGGGTTTTATAGGAAATATTTCATGTTATTTTTTGCATAAAAATTTGACTAGTTATATAATAGGTTTATCACACCTAGAATAATTTTAACAAAATTGTAAGACATATACCACATGTATGAAAACATATCACAACTATCTCATACTAGTTTCAACTTTCTAGGTTTTACCTTTATAATGATTAACTTCTTATCTTTTTCTAGATTTATGATGGATGACGTGGAAAGAAATGATGTCCTATAAGTGATCATAGTTGAATTGGATATAATCATATATAATTTTATATATTAACCTTGAATGACATTTTTTAGTTCAGTTTAAATTATTTGATCCTAATGGATTGTTATATGAATTATTTTAGTAAAAAAAATTCAATATCCAGTCATCATTGTGTGCATGTATTAAGTATAGATATTCATCTTAAGTTTCCAAAGTTTAGAAGAGGGTTTCATATGGTACATCCACCAGTGGGAGTGGGATTCTCATTAGGTCATGACATGTGATTTTATTGTGGTTGTCTCTCTCTTGTCCATTGTATATGTTATTAAGTTCAAAGTTTTGTAAAATTTATATACATTTGACCACTTAGAATCCATTATTTATTTATCACATCTAGACATATATAATGCTTGATTAGATTTATTTATTTGCTTACATTGATTATTTTAGGAGAAAAAACCTTTTATTATATATTCATTATTTCACCAATGTCCTAAAATAAAATCTTGGTATTTTTTTGATAAGCTTCCTAAGAGGGTTTCAAGTGATTCATACAATAACAGAGATGGGATTTTGATAGGGTCAATGTAGGTAATTCTAATGATGTTTTGTCTATTATCTGTGTTAAATGTAAATTTTTTAATACTTTTGTAGATTATTCAACATTTGACTATTTCACATCCAATTTATGATTTTACGTACTTATATGTAATTATGCATGTCTTATATAATCAATCATATATTTTATAATTGACATGTATATATTGAATATTTAGACATTAGGAAGTAAACTAGGACAAGGGTGAGGAGGTTGGTAATGACCCCCATGATGATATTCTTCCCATAAAGGTAAGCTTTGGTTTTACTTCTTGTGTATTCTATTGTCATGATCATGTACACTTTTTGATTTATATTCAATGATATAAGTCTTCATTGGATTTATATATTTTTATAATATTAAACATTTGAATAATTGTAATCCAATTTATGATAGTGCATACTTTCATGTATGCATGTATATGTCTTATATATGAAATGATATATTTTTATATTGACACATATATATTGACCATTGTGGCAAGAAGAGGTGGATAAAAATAAGGATGAGGAAGATGTCAATGACCTTCATGATGATGTTGATGATGAATATTATTGTGATTTTCTTCTATAAAATTCATAATCTAATCTCTAGGAGGAGGAACCTAAACCTTTAAACACACTTTCATAATCTAATCTCTAGGAGCAGAAACCTAAACCTTTAATCATTTTTTATATGTTTCTAACCATATAATTCTTTCTTAAATGATAGTTTTTAAGTGAATAAAATATTTTTGACATGGGTATTGTTAAATTGGTACAGTATTTTCTATTTTACCCATGTAACAAATATTATGATGAGGGTGGTTATCCATTTTGGTCAGTATATAGAATTAACACTCATTAGAAAAAATTCATTGTAGGAAGCCTATTCCAAGGAGGCTTATAGGTTGTGTAGGTATAGGGAAAATAAAAATAAAGGGGAAGGGCCTACAAATTTTTTCAAATAAAGTATAGGTTAATAAACTTGCTGGTAAAGAATCATAGAATTAGTAAGAGGCATAAGACAAAAATATCATGGATGGCCAAAGAGAATATCTTATAATTTTATAATCTAAGTGAAATAGCCATAAATTCTTTCAATGACCAAATTAATGGATATGATTCTATTAAAAAAAGTGAATGAAGAAGATATGTCTCAATTAAATAGAGAAATTATTTTCAAGAAATGGAGTAAGAAAGAATAAAGGTAAAGGGTGTGATGTATAAAATTGTGAACACCAGGTGAGATGCAATGTGTTGAATAGTTCACATGTATGGAAATTTTCTCTCTTTTTACATTTATGAATAATTTTTTTTCTATGTCCTCACAACCATCATCATAAAATGACAAAAATTACTCGCATACCCATTCTAATTAGGACAATGACATTACTTTGAGGGAGTACATTTCATAAAAATGAAAAAGGGTTTGTGAGGAAAAAACACAAAAAATAGTGATGGTGAGTTGTTTCTGGTAAGTAAACTCAAATAATGTGTCGAAACATATTTTTATTATAATTATTTTTAAGACACACATTTTTATAATATTTGTTATCTGTAATTACCTAAAAGTGGTATTTAGATGCTAAGAGTGTTGCTTGAGACAACCTATTGCTAGCTTATCCCTAACCTATCCTAGGGATTTTATCACACTTTTTGAGCCATTTTACATACCGTAGACATCTTCTATCAGCTTAAACACATTCCCAAAATAAATTTCCTAGAACCCAACCTATTATCCCAAACATTTTGCTAGCTGGATGCTAACACCACATTAAGGATATTAGATCGACATGGTGTTAGTGTACCTTTCCCTAAATATATTAAATGGATATATTTTAAAATGTGTGCCCCTCCTAAGGTTATCCTAAGTACATTTTATTATCCTCACAATATATGAATATCTATAATACAAGACTATTTGACTGCTATTGACTAGATGGAAAATAGATGCAAAAGCCTATCTAAATAAAAAATAAGTCGACCAAAATTAAGGTATTTGATACCTATTCTACCCTAATTATACATAATACCATTTATAGAATCCCTAAGCCTATATTTCAAATATTTTCAATCTCAAGCACACTCAAGGCATTCAAGACCACTTTCATTCTAGCATTCACTTGTACTTTCACCAATCACTAGGTGGGAGAACTACATTGGGTTTGATCCATCCTCAGAGTATTGTTATGTAGGGAACTCTCTTCATAGTAGAGTTTTGAGGATGTCTAGCCTATCCTACTAATGAACATACATTTTCAAATCATTCCATACTTTTAAGGAGGATTAGGGTTTACACACTAAATTAGTTTTTCCAAGCACAATATAGAGTTTCATATTTTATGCATGTAGAAACAAAACCCAAAAATATAGGCACATGTATTCCCATAAAATAGGAACAACCCTAAAAATAAGAAACTAATGCCATTTTGAGGACACTAGACTAGAATGGTGTTATTTTCTAGGTGGGGTGCTACTATCTAGTGAGTAATCAGACCTAGGGACACTGTTGACAACATACAAACTTGTCTAGAACCTAGTTTTTGGAACCTAGATCTTCCACGATAGTAACTTTCTAGATAAGTCTCTATTTAAGCATATTTATTACTAATTTTAAAAATTTAAAAGAAGTTAAAATCCATAAAAAATTAATGGTTAATTATTGCATATTATTTAACTAATTTAAACATCTTAGTCCCTTAATCTAGCTTAGGATTTACACATGTATAACCCTAATATCCATGAGGGTGATAGGTAATTTCCATTTAACTATGTCCATACTATCATTCCTCCATGTCATTAAGCAACCTATATCAATGTCATTATTACCCATACTCAACCTATTCACACCTCTTCCCTATAGGGTGTGTGCCTACATGTTTAATCAGAAATATGCTCATACATGATAATTAAGTTATTACATACTCATAAATATGCTTAATATATTTAGTTATTACACACTCAATTCAAAATCAATATGCTCAGATATTAGATTAGGAATATGTGCATGGTACATAGTTTTTATATGCTCAGTTACACACAAGTTGGTCAAATGGAATGGAAAAATCCATGTCATTCTCTAAGCTATATAAATTTTCTATCATATTTTAGTTTATCACCAATGTTATACCTTATGCCATATGTAGTGGTTTACATTCTCAAGTGGATTAAAACTTCTTAGTGTACCCGAGTAGTCATGGAGCTGATATACATAGTTAGATATACCAAATTAGATACATTTAACACTATGTGTAATTTATTTAAATATTCATCTACTTCACATGAGTGGGAAATAATGGAGTCATGGCCTACTTGAGTTCTTGATCCACCCACATGATAGGGTTAGACACAGTTACAGTTTTATCCAAGCTATTCATAGATCATGATCCACTGAGTAGGGGTGGGCAATGATGGAGTAAAAAATGGATTGAGTTCTTAAGCCACCCATATGAAGATTGAGTAAGCTATAAACCCAATCCAAGCTATTCAATGATTTTATCACCATGTACACTCACACACATAGGTTTTCATTATGTTCATACATTGGTTCACATACCTAATGAGGTGTATTCATTCCTTTCCCATTTATTATCTCTTTACTTGGTTACTTTATTCAACATAGTCTTTTAATTTTGTTAATCTCTTAAGTAAGGACTGATTTTTGAACTTTTAATTATAGGTCATTGATTTGGATCATGTTTCACATTATCATACCTATATTCACACACTAAGACTCAGATACATATGCTTCACTTCCTAGGTAATTCTAGGTTGCTTCTTTTTATTTTATACTAGTCATTTTACTTTGATTCATTTTTAGCATAAGGAGGGGAAAATGTAATCACCTAAAAGTGGAATTTGGATACTAAGAGTGTTTATTGAGATAAATTATTCATATATTATCCCTAGACCTATCCTAAAGCCTTTATCACACTTTTCTAGCCATTGTGCAGACCACAGACTTATTCTATCAGCTCAAACATAGTCTAAGACAACTTTCCTATATCCCAACCTAGTGTACCTAGTAGCCTACCAACTAGACACTAGCACCACATTAATGACATTAGAACCACTTGGTGTTAGTGTCATTTTCCCTAAATCTCTCGAATATATATATTTTCAAATGTGTGCCTCTCCTAAGGTCGACCTAAGTACATTTTATTATTTGCATAAGATACAAATATCTATAAATATAAGACTATTTGACCTCTATTCATTAGATGGAAAATAGATGTAAAAGCCTATCTAATTAAGAAATAAGTTGAGAAAAAATAAGGTATTTTATTCCTATTCTATACTAATTTTACATACTACCATCTACAATAGACCTAATCCCAAATGTCAAATATTTTTAATCTCAAGCACACCTAAGGCATTCAAGTCCATTCTAATTCTAAAATTCAATTACACTTGCACCAAGTACTAAGTGGGAGAACTACATCAGGATTGATCCCTCCTTGGAGTATTTAAATGTAGGAAACTCTCTTCACAATAGGGCATTGAGGATGTATAGCCTATCCTACTAAAGAACACACATTTTCAACTCATGCCATACTTACAAGGAAGATTAGGATTTGCACACTAATTAAATTTTCTATGAATAATAAAGATATCTAGATTTCATGCACATAGAAATAATACCTGGAAACATAAGTGTAGGTGTTGAGTGGATAATATGTGTTTTAGTTATGTGTGTTTTTAAGTAATGATGTGGTGGTCAATATTGTAATAAATTATATATTGTAATAATTTTCATGATTAAATGATGTTGGTATGTATTAAGTAATCATATTAATATGAATGATATGTAATGTTGTTCACTATAATTAATCATGTTCACATGTTCACATTATTAGTTATTGAATATTAAAAATGTTAGTATTCATGTTCACATGTTTAATTTTGTATCATCTTGTGTTTAAATTATTATCTATTGAATATTACAAATTTTGATAGACATGTTCACATGTCTCAATGTATATTGACAAGTAATAATGGTGGGATTAAGTGCTACATAGGATTTTGTGCATGATTTTGGGGAAGGGTGCATCATGTGACTTATCTATTTCCCTCCACTTATCTCATTTCTTATCTTTATTTATTCAATAAAGTCACACAACACAACATGTGATATGCCTTTCTCATGAGGAAGAGGAAGAGGGAGGATGAGGAGAAATACAACATTTAAATGGATCCTATTCAACATGTTGGAGGTATAGATTCATGGTTTTTTGTATTGACTTTATCATTTTAATATATTATAAAACCTATTATCACATTGTTTGGATTTATTTTAAACCTTGTATTTCTTGTTAATTTGTATTATATACCAACATTCATGCATGAATTTAGTGATTATTGAGCATATCCTAATCCATATATTCATGTATTTCTACAAGGTTCTTTATGAATAGTGATAATAAGTCATATAGTGAAAATATGGAAGAAGTGGAAAATATTTTGGAAAGGATAAGATGTGAGGGAAATATGTCTGATGCAGATCATATGGGTGTTAATATATGACTATCCCTAGTAAGAAATGTTTCTCTCTAATATAGGGAAAACTAGTTTTTCTCCAACCTGATTCAAAATATAAGGACAACAATTGAGAGGTTGGAAATTATAATAAGAATAACATGATCATGGATAATTTGACCATGAAAAATGAGGATTTACATCATATAAAATTGGCACTTAGGTGGGAGAAGTTAGAAATTGAAAAAAATTGTGCCATGTGTACCTATCAACTAGAAAGACATTAATTTAGACTACATAGTTGGTAAAAAGACATATAAAGTAAATAAATCTACTACTCTACTTTATGAAGGCCCTAATTAAAATTATAATCACATTTAATTTCTCTAATTTAACCCAAAAATTATAAATATTTATTTAGTACTAGAGTATGCTAATTTGAAACTAGGCCTTACCTTATTGTTGTGGTTCCATCATGATCAAACAATAGAGGAAGCCCTGATTTAGAATTCACAGTGGGTAGGATGGCATGATTGATAATATTTAAATTTAATTGGTGATAGATTTATGAGGGTTACTCTTCAGTCTTATGACATAGGTCTTAATCATCACTATGATACCAATCCTAGATTTAAATAAATGGTATATGATGTGCCTCTTTCAAAGGTCCCATAATAGATCAAGTTCTAAAGCTATTAGATTTGATCTTTCTAGTTTTTACCATAAGGGGTTGAAGTAAAACCCTATCTCAAATGGTTAGCCTAACATGAATAAAGGAAATCATTATGATATTTGGCTCCCTAAATATCATTTAGTTGTGTTTATTAGATAAATGAATTGGATGGGTACAAATCTATACAGGGTCCTTCTTGGTTTTGTTGTGATGAATTTGGTTATTTTTTCATGCCCTAATTCTAGTTTTTGAGTTCATCATTATTATTTTCTTATAGATTCTTTTGCTAAAAAATGTTATTATGCTCATTTTGATCTTGTTAAGTGTGATGAGCTTGTGCAAGGTTCTTGAGGGGCTAATTTTTTCCTATCAAGATCAAATAAAATATTCATTTTCTGATGTTAAAATGTTAAAAACTACCTTACTAAAAAAATCCTTGCTTCAAGTTTTAGTTAATGACAAACATCTCTAAAAGTCTCTTGTAATAGTAACTATTTTATATTTTATGCTTTCCCTATTGTAAAGAGTATCAAATGTTGTTGATAACTCATGGAAATATAAATTGATAGTTTAATAGTGGTATTATAATATAGAAAACTTGGTTTAGAGTTGTGAAATCTAAAAAACTACATAAATTGGTAAATACAAAAATCATTTTTATTGTTAAAAGTCCTACCATGGATTGCATTGAAAAAGTGCTCACAATGCATGCAAGGCAATTTCAGGTTCTCGACCATGATGAATTAATTAGATAAATTAGTTCATAATAATTTTTGAAGGTAAGAAATTATTATTTATATTAAATTAAATATACAATAAAATAAAAATATTTACTAGTAATTAAGGTTCATCATGAGTTCAAGATTTAGTCAAAGAACTACTAGATAAATAATTAAAATGTACTAAATTTTGAAAAAGCCTATTTATTGAAGAGGAACAAACCATATTTATACTTTTGTAAACATATTATTTACTTTTAAGTTTTTGATACATACCCAATAGAAACATAGAATCCATTGTGACAATTAATCTCATAATTATAATTATATGCCTTATATATTAATAATTAAATCACTCCATGAATCAAACAAATATAATTTGGTTATAATATTTAAATATTTCAAAAATATTAAATTATCAAGGTATGACAGCCTAGAGTATGAATACTAGAGGTGTGATTGTCATTGGAAAACACAAACAATAATAGTTTGAAAGATATTTTAATACAATATACAATTTTAGGTCTGATTTACTAAGACATTTTAGGAAAAAAGAATAACCACTAAATCTACCTTAAAATAGAACTACTTATTTTACTAAATTCAGTCTAAATGACATAACTACACATAGTTAAACTTCCACATAGGTGTAATATCATCTTTATAAACATTAATCTATTCATTAAAATCATGTCACAACCAAAATTGCCAAGAGTTAGATTGTTTCACAACATTTACACAATACCATCTTCACTCTATAATAAATGTCTATAATCACACAATCTCAATGTAGTCACTCATCCATATGGTTATGACTATGAATAAGGAGATCAACCCAAATGGAATTATTATGAATTATAAAAGTCTATGAAATATTACAACTTTGATCTCAGTAACCCCTTTATAAAACTTATAAATTTACATTAATTTCCCACATTCAGTTATCAAACTTACCCCTTAATTATTTAGTGAAATGATATAATGTAAATATAACTTTGATCTCAACAACCCCTTTATAAAACTTGTAACCTTATATTAAGTTCTCACTTTTAGTTATATAATTAAAAATTAATTCTTTAATGAAATTATATAATGGAAACAAATTTAGGTAAAATTTTGATACTACATATTACTTCCATAGTGATTCCACTAAATATAGGCAAATAAATTGTTTCAACTAAAAGACTAAGGAAACTTATTCATTCATATAATAAATTTGTATATGTATAAGCTTGGGAAATATGTATATATTATGAATACGAATGGGTTGAGTGTTATAACGAGTATTAATTCTCCCATTTTCAAATCAACATAAAATAAAAAAAAATCAATTTGTACAACAACTAAACTTGAAATTTAAGAGCATTCAAGACTAAATACAAATAGGGGAGAAAACCAAGGATTGTGAACCACAATTTATGATCCACATAAATATTTATAGATTGTGAATGCATGTAATATACAAAATTATGACTATAAAATGTGTAAAAATACATCTTAAACTAACCAAATTAGATCAAGTGTTGACTATCATTTGACCAAGACTAAAGAAAAATGGATAAAATCACTGACTATCAACTACATTTTTTATTCCATTTTTAGGACATACATGAACATAAATATTTATAAATTTTAAATGCATGTTATATATAAAATTAAGAGCATTAAGAGATAAGAATTCAAATTACTTCTCACACAATGAGCATAAAAACCAATCAAAACTCATGTTTCAAGGTGATCTACAAATTATTTAAGATGAAATGAATATAAAATACTCAAGAAGTGAATGAATTAATTAAATTAAAGAGAAAAATAGGGACATAATTAAGTTAAATTATCTCCATTAGGTCTATCTTTATCTTGCTTTGTTTCACTATTTAGATCTTCATTCCATATTTTTCATTAGCAATTCTTAAAAAGATGAGTGTTTGGAAAGAGGGCTATCTCTTATAACATGTTATGTTGTCTTATTTTATTCATCATTTTTATGAATTATATTTGTCTATGAAGGGTATCTCTATGCCCATTTTAAGTGTACAAAGGGTATATACGAGTGTTATGATATATGTGTATATAGATTTTAGACTGAGTCATAATAATATTTATCTGAGTATCTAAAACTAGAATGGGAGTGATCATGCCATGAATGATGCCCCCAATCTAAATAAACATGTGTAATCTTATATACTAAACCTATCTGACAGTCTATGATTAAGACTGTACAAATTTGAACTATAACTATTGTACCTTTATGACGATTCCAAAATATTCTATTTCTAGGGTTACTAGATAGTAACAGAGTCCCTTGGTCAATATCACACTATGATAGTGTCCTTTGTGCCATGTTTTGACCAAGTGTGTTGTTTTTGTGTAAAACTGAGATTGATCTATATGTGACTATTTTCACTATGTTTTACTAATTTTGGGCTCTATAATCTATGTCTACATGTTGAAATATATGTTCTAAGTGCAATAAGATGGCCTAATATTTGTGATAAACCCTTGTGAATTACCTAATTTTTAGGGGAGTTGTTAAATATTTGTAATAAATGTCCTCTTAATAAAATATATACATCATGTGTATTAGACTGAGAATATATGATATCTATGTGATAAACCAATATAATGTGTATACATGACATCATAATGTAAAATTTGATTGAGTATAAGTTGGTAATGTACGATGTATGTTATATTTAGCATTTACAAAGCTATTAAGATAGATAAAATAATATAATCATGTATATGAATAGAAAATATGGATATAATCTAAGTAACAACCTAAGGGGATAGAGCATGATGTCCATAAAGGAACCTAAGGAGGAAGGGGAGATACATGAGGTCCCTCATAGAATCACAACTATATGTGAATGCAAAAAGTAAGAGACAAGTGTCATGGTAATGATGAATACATGAAATCATACATACAAACACATGAGGCATGCAAAGTAGGCTAAGGGGCCATAATAAAAAGGACATGTTCAAATGTCTGTATATGCAAAGCACAATTAAGTTTTTGAATGTCCAAATACAAAATCAATAAGCACACATAAGGACATGGGCACAAGTCTAAAGCATACATAAAATGAAAAAAGTGACTTGGATCCATAAAACAATGGCATATTTAAATACCCTCAAATAGATGTAACAACAAATAGACACAATCAAATCTAAACTAGTAAATCTAGAAATGAAAGTATATATAAACATGTGGTACAAATCTATATAAGATCAAAGATGTACATAAGTTGAGTCTATAGTAGTAGTAGTTAGAAAAAAATAATGTAGTATAGAATGATATAACCTGGAAAATTAGAAGATGTATGGTATAATGCCCTTAATGGGTGAATGCATCAATGTTGAATCTATGTATCTGTGTATGTTCCCACAATTGGTGGATAGTAGTAGATATGGATTTCTCTAGAGAACTTAAGTCTTGTAATGATATACAAACACTCAAAGATAACAATTAAATCATGTATATATGATAAAACTAACTATACTAACATAGATAAAATTGTAGTACCTATGAAATAGAAGTAATGTAAACATTAAATGCATACAATCTAGATTTTTTATTTTCTAAGTAATATTTAGTTTTTTTTGTATTTTATGAGTATAAGCTATGTATAAGCAACATGAACATGAAACTATGTATAAGTAGAAAAGAATAGATTAACCAATGAGATTCATAGGAGACTCATTATCAAGGTGTCTTGTATCAAATAAATGTAGATTGACTAAAAATGCTATACAAGGAGGTATCTAAGATCTATGAATTAGATGTATTGAATAATCTATAGCTGAAACTACTTGTGGAGTGGGGATATGCATTTGTAAGGCTAACTGAATAGGCTTTTAAACTTTAGGGCTATTGGGGACCCATCTAGTAGACATTGTGACTAGGGGTGCTCTATGTTATAACACTAATCTAGATGATAATAGGGTAGAGAGAGGCTATCTATAATCCATAAATGTCTCTAACTTAGGGATATTTATAATAAAGGTCTTAGTGGGAGAGTATGTGTACATGGTAATGCTATAAGAGTAGACCTCACCTACACTAGTGGCTCAACTAATATCAGAGTTTTGCTAATGAAAGCTATGTGTGGATTTGTGACTGGTGGTTACTATGTAATTGGCTATGGAATACATAAAGGATACTCATATAGAAGGTTGTCGATTGTAACCACCTAGTTAACATGTATATACTTAACACATTTGTGTATGGTGGATGAAATGGATTGCATCTGATATATCAAGGCCTACCCAATAACATGTTAAATGTGTTGGTAATAGGTGCAACTAAGAATTGAGTGGCCACATGTGTGAGACCAACCTATAATGGAAGTAATATCTCCCTAATGGAGATCTAAACATGGCCACTAAAGCCACAAATAATTGTATCTATCTAAGAAATATCTTGCTTTGAATAACCCAAGTGATGTAAAAGTGTAATATTACACATATTAATGCTTGACCTAGTATAAACCATGACACTCTGAATAATATGATGATCAATGTAAGCTCATATAAATAATGCATATAAATTTGAGTCATAATCAAAGATATCCTACTCTAAGAAGTGATTAGAGGTCTAGCTGGTGTTGTAGTATGATACACAATAATGATATTATTCAGAGGGTGTGTTTCCATCATATGAGTATGATAATATGTTAGTGATGGATGTATTTGATAAGTATAATAAAAACCTAAAATATCTATTGTCTCATTAGCCATATGCTTTGGAAATGAGTTGGGAAATATTTTCATTGCTTTTGCTTCTCTTGGTTGTGCTCTTAGTGATTTTGTATGGGTGCTCACATCAAAAATATTAACATCTATAAAATATTGTGTCTTATGTCATAAGTTGATGCATATGTTTATAGTATGGCTTGGTGCCTTGTGATAATCACAAAATTCATTGGAATCATAATTATTTAGAAGAGGATTATTTATATCAACCTTTTTGATGGGAGGGAGAGATATGACATTGCATTACAAGAGTTGTTGGAGAACACATGATGGTGATTCAAGAAAATTTATGAAAGGTATCCTTAGAGGAGGTGATAAAATCATGTGAAGAGTTAGATTTGAAGATGAATTAACTATTATATTTTACTTGTTCTTGTTTTTAATGGACCTCACCTTATATGGGGGATTATTGGAACTATCATGAGTTAAATCTAATCCAATTATGTACTTTAATTTACCAATAGAGAGAAGCTTGACTTCTTGTTATTTCATTATATGGTATAGATCTACGATTGATGGAATATTTTGAATAGTATAGCTTCATATAATGTTGATAATAAACTATAGTTTAATATGTCTTAGAGTTATTTATCTACCATGGGGCTAGTCATATTTACTAACATGGTTTTATATCATAAGAAATATTTAGCTATTGGATCATTAGAATCTTTCTTGAGTTATACAAATTGAGCTTATGAAACCTTGTCACTGATGTTGATTGAAAAGTTTTCCAAAAATCTATATGCCAGTGGATTAAATGTTGTGATGGATTGATTAGTAAGATCATAGAACCATTGTAATACAATATTTTAAGTTATAGGTAAATGCCTTTGTTAGGAGCTAATCATTGGACACATAGTCTAATAATTCTATGTGAAAATAACATAGATGATACTCTAGGTCACCCTTACCATCATATAGAGTAAGATTGGGTGCTAAAAATATACAAGGCAAAGGAGTTACCATTATATGTTGTGCCAAAGGTGTATGTAAGAGTATAAAGAATAACATGGTCTAATATCACCCTTTTGAAGATGTAACACCTTGAATTATAAATAATTAATCTTGTAAAATTATACATATGAAGAGGAGGGATATATACTAGTCACAATAGGTGATGCCACTGGTGAGAGTTGTCTAGTTGTAGTAAGTTGTTATAGAATCTGAGTTACCCTTATGGTAGATGTAAAAATATTATTATCTATGGGGTTAGAGGATTGATCTATAATTTATTTTAGGAGGTCTCCTTAAATAATATAGATAAGGTCATCTTACATATCAGGATGTTTAGAATGAAATATTGAAAATGTTACTTATTGGTCTCATCAAATTGGTTATTGATTTCTGCCATTGTAGGTTGGGAAGTAGGAAAATAAAAAATTATATATTTAAAACCTTTTAATAAATTAAATATATGAAATATTTTAGAAATAGAATAATGAATCAAATTATATATTTTTAAATTAATTACTGAGCATATAATACAAACCTTAAGAGCACTAACGCTAGGGTTTGGATGTTATTCAAAGTAAGTTAGGTTCAACAAATGGTTTAAATTTAAAGGAAGTTATGGAATGTAAAACCTGAGTTTGCTAAAGTTTTGGAATAATAAATCAGGTAATAAATATATCAATATTAATATCCTCTGATTTATATAGTAATTACATTTGATTACTCAGCCTATAATTAATAATAAGTTAAAAGAGATGTACATAGTTGGAAACTAACTGAGATGGATAAATGATAGGATGGAAACTAGTGTAGAAATTGTGTAAGGTGTCATAAATAATAATTAGGAGTCAAAAACCCTCTTAGACAATAGAACAGTATTTTAGACAATAGTGAACTATGATAGTGTCTTTTATGTCATGCTAGTGTCTTTTGGTAGTAAGGAGAGTGAGATTTTGGGTGAACCTTCACCTGATTCTGAAGAGCCTATGCTTATGTGAATGGATGCTAGTTCATTATATATTACCTATTTTGATATATTTCAATATGAAACCTTGGGCCTCCATGTTTGTTATGGTACTTCAGGAGCACAAGTAGAAAAAGAGTGGTGTGAGTAGGGTAGGTTAGATGTGACCTAAATACTCCATGTGTTGAGTATTTCCTACATACCAATACTTCAAAATAGGATCAAGCCCAATGTATTTATCCAAATATAAGTGTTGGTGCAAGTACAAGTGAATGCTAATATGAGTGTCGATTTGAGTGTAAATTAAGACTAGAAATATGAGTAATCTAAACTCTAGTCTATTGTAGATTAGTGTATGCAAAAGTAGGGAAGAATAAGGATTAATGACCTTGATTTGCACCATTTTTTTTTTGAGGGCATATAATTTCCATCTAGGGGATAAATGAATGAAATTAGTCTATATAAATCAATCTGGTGCTTGTCAAGATGTGAAATAGGTCTAAACTAAACCTAAGTTACTTTGAGGAATGAAAATATATCCATTGGGAGAGTAAAGATAAATGGGACATTATCACTACCCTTTGGTCAATATTTTAGTGTGTTATATTCCAAAAGGATTTCACTAATGTCTAGGTGGCAAGCGTGGGTGAAAAAGAGACGTAGGTGCCTGGGGGGTGGCTAAGTGTTGCTTTTGGTATATCTAGGAAAGGGTTAGACTCACACAAAAGTTGAAAAAGTATCAAGAGAGGTCCTAAGATAGGTATATGTATAATATAGGGATAATATGGTCTAAAGTGACACTCATTTCACTAATATAACATTTTATATGCCTACATAAAATAAGATCCTTTCTTACACAATAACAAAGATACAAACCCTAGTCAAACCTAGGCAATCAATAGGTGTTGTTTTATTTATATTTTATTTATTTACGTAAATTAGAAATATAATTTTATCTTATGAATTTATAAAATTAGAATTCAATAATTCACTTTTATTCAAAATAAATCATTCACACTAGTGTGCATTCATTTGAAAATACTAAAAATTTATTTCAAGCTTGCATACACAAAAGAACTATTGGGTGTTTACTAATTTTTTTTGTTTAAGATAAAAATCATCTTTTGTGTTATTTACATGTTATTAAAATCATATATCACATACTAGATTCATCCATATATAATTCATAAAATCAAAAAAATAATTACATTTAGCTTGCATCTAGGAAAAGTAAACTCATCACTTACATTGTTAAAATAAATTTTGTTTCCTTGTTTTGCATGCATCAAAAAATGAATAAAAAATACAATAAATAAACATTAATTCATTTGAGTTTTATTTATTTATCATTATTTAATTTCATTTATTTATTTTCATCAAGTAATTAGCTTTCATTTCAGTTAAATATTCCCAAAAATAACCATAAAAGAAAACTACCAATGCCTTGTCAAACCAAGCACAAACATCTTAAAATCTTGCTTCAACATTACAAGTCCTTTAAAAAATAATTTATAAAACAAGATCATAGGATTATACCTTTCCTTTTATCCTTTGGATGACACTTTCTAATACCCTTGGTCTTGTCAGAGAAGGTATCTTCCCTAGGGATAGAGCATCTGGTCCTATAATCAACACACGATCAGATAATAGTGCCAAATTAAGGCTTGAGTTTTTTTTTGATACACCTATTCCTCACCACATCATAAAATATATTAAATAAATATAGTAATAATAGTAAATCCATGATACACCCATCATCATCCTCCCCCAAAACTAAGGCCGTTAATATATGATTCAACTTTAGATTTCCATTTCCATCTTTTCTTTTTCTCAAGTCTAGCCTTGTTTTATATCATTCACACTCGTGTATGGAATTAATGAGGCATATTCAACCTGATATAGTTGATATCATCCAAATATTCATTCAAGATGACCATCCCCACATCATTGATCCTAGTATTGATTAGGAGCTTTGCCTCGTTATCTCAAACATCAAAGGACTTTGGATTTTTTGCTTCTGCATATCTAGATGCTCTTAATAAGTAACATTAAGTTGTGTAAGATCATGATAATACCTTGATATTACTCATTCCTAATCCCATTACACCCAAAAATCATCCCATTCCTTATCTCTACTAATCACCCATCCATTACATCAGTTATTTTGCCTGATCTTAGGAAGTTGAGTGCACAGTTTAGCATGTATTATTTGCATGCATAAAAATTTGATGAATACAATATAAATAATTACATATTTTATGTTTACCCTTTATTATCTTTATTATTTATCATTTATATATCATCCCCTCTCCTTCCATTTATTATACAACTATCCATATACCCAAAGAATATGTCTAGACATGACCTAGGTAGATTTTTGGGCCTAGAGAGCTATAAAAAGAGACAAATTAACTGTAGTAAGGATTAGTTGGTAATTTGGAATGACCCTAATTTCAAAACCAATTTATATTTTCAATCCTAAAGTTATTATCATCACAATACTCAAACCAAGATTGTAATACACATTCATAAGGTGTAGGACATATCTAAAACCATTAGTAATGATCCTAACTCTAATTCTATGACCCTCACTAGAGGGAGTACAACCAATCCTTTATTGCTATTATACCATTGATTAAATTTTATAACCAAGATGCAAAAATCCTTGATAAGTATGACCTCTATATAGGAAGGATCCATTATTTGGAGGACATATTTAATCATATGTAAGCAAATACATATCCCTCTAGTGGGAACCAAAATGACTCTAAATTATTGATGTAAGCCCTATCGACCACCTTTGAGGCTCTCACTCTAAATCAATCTCTTAACACTAACCAATATCTCACATGTACCCATCCTATACATGAGACTCTCGAACCTAGTGCCACCATTGGCCTAAATGGGTCCATCAATACTTTGGTGAGTCACATTCATGATCTAGAGAATAACCAACAATATTTGAATCAAGGAGTGAATTCAAAACCTCCTACCTAGGTTAATTCCTCTTGTTTACCTATCTAATCATATTGATTCTTCTAGAGCATGTGATGAGTGATTTTTTAAATTGAGGTTTCAACATCTGATAAAAAATGGAACCCATTATTCTATATTTATCAGAAATATTCTAAAATCACAACCATAATAGTATGACACCAAATATATTTGGTTTATTTGGTGAAATTTATTTTGTAGGTGATTCCTATGTTACCAAAAATAAGAAACATGAAACTATAATAGAAATGAAAACGTGATAGGAAATGGGTGGGGAGAGATTAAAAGTATGAAATGGATAATTTATAGAAGAAATCAAGTTACCCCATTTATAATAAGACCCAATATTGAATCATTTTATTATTATCATACTTTCCCATCCAATAATTTTTATATTATGGGCTTGTTAGGTGGTGTTTGTATAGCATTTTCTATTCAAATTGGGGGATGTTTCTTTCTATCTAGAAAAGGGGAAGAAGAGGGCTTTGCCTGGAAATATTAAAACTTTAACAAATTTTTTTAATTTTTTTGAATGGAAATTTTTGATTTTTTGTGTTGATAACCATTAAAATAAAGTATGTCATAAAAAGTCTGTTATTATGAAGTAGTTTAAAATAACATGTCTGATGTTGTAAGTGAGAAAGATCTTGTGAATATATTGTAATACTTTTTTAAAGATATAAATTACTATCGATACCTTTATTAATCTAATTCCACTCCTAAAACTTACATATATATTTAGTAGGGACAACTTGTGTAATACTCTCCAACACTCTAATTAATTTTCATAGACAAAAAGTGGTGAAACTATTTTGTGGATGATTCTATCTTACAAGAAAATGTGGATACTTTTGAGGCCACCAAAAATAAGAATATATTTTATTTTTAGATTCTATAACAATGATTTTTGAGTGGTTTATGTTGTAATTACTACACATTCCGCTTTATGGAGTTGAAAACATTAGTTTCCCATAACATGAGTTGGAGTGTCAAAAGTAAAATTACACATGAGTTTGTGTTTAGCATACATAGTTAGATGAGTTTTTGGAGAACTATTTATGATATTTTTTGTTCATAGATGCCATATAATTCAATATATTCAAGGGGTTAAATTTTTATGGTATAATCTCAAATGTTTGATGATAATAATTTCTTTCAAATCCATACTGGACTTTAGATCTAATTACCATGTGATAAACCATGTACTTAAATAATTTAACTTGTGAATGTAAATCCACACCAAAACACTAAATTGGGTATTTTATGATATATGATTTTTTAGATAATGAAATTAAATTTACTCTAATATATATTATATGATTCGTTGGAGTTACATATTGGCTAGATATTTGTATGAAATGGTTAGAGATATGTATGAAAAATTCCATTATGGTTGATGGAATTAAATCATGTTGTGTTTATGCTCTAAATTTTTCATATATTTATCCATGAGTAAGAGATATGTTCAAAATATTCCATTATATATGTTTATTCTCATAATTTTGAATATATTCTTCCATGGGTAAGAAAGAAGCTTATTGTGTAGACCCAATTTTTGGAGCATTAATTTGATGTATCTTACATTTATTTATTTTTTATATTTATCATATCCTATACTATGCTCCAAATTTTCTCTTGTATATATTATAACCCAAGGGTATTCAATATGTAATGGGTTTTATGGGTAAGGTTAGGGTTTTAACAACAATGGATTCACATTTTCTATGATAAAAAAAGAACCTTGTTTTGAATAGGTATTATTAAATTACATGGGGTTTTATAAAAACTATTTTATGTTGTTTTTGCATCAAAAATTGAATATTTATATAATAGTTTTATCACACCTGGATAAATTTCAAAAAAATTGTAAGACATATACCACATGTATGAAAACATCTCACAACTATCTCATACCGGTTTCAATTGTCTAAGTTTTACCTTTCTAATGATTACCTTCTTATTTTTTCTAGATTTATGATGGATTATCTAGAAAGAAATGATTCCCTAAAAGTGATCATAGTTGAATTGGATCCCATAATATATAATTTTATCTATTACCCTTGAATGATATTCTTTAGTTTAGTTTTAATTATTTGATCCTAATGGATTGTTATATGAATTATTTTAGTAGAAAAAATTCAATAGCCAGTCATCATTATGTGCATGTCTTGAGTATAAATATTCATATTAAGTTGTAAAAGTTCATAAGAGGGTTTTAGATGGTTCATCTACTTGTGGGAGTGGGATTCTCATCAAGTCAGGACATGTAATTTTATTGAGGTTGTCTCTCTCTTGTCCATTATATATGTTATTAAGTTCAAAGTTTTCTATAAATTATATACATTTGACCACTTAGGATACATTATTTATTTTATCACATCTATAAATATCTAATGCTTAATTATATTGATTTATTTACTTATATTTATTATTTTAGGAGAAAAAACTTTTTACTATACAATTATTATTTCACCAATGTCATGAAATGACATTTCAGTCTTTGTTTGTTAAGCTTCCTAAGAGGGTTTCAAGAAATGTATCCAGCAAAAAATATGGGATTTTTATAGGGTCAACATAGGTATTGTTAATGATGTTTTTTCTATTGGCCATGTTAAATTTAAAGTTTTTAATATTTTTTTATAATATTCAACATTTGACTATTTCTCATACAATTTATGATTTTACATACTTATATATAATTATGCATATGTCTTATATATGTAATCATATATTTTATAATTGAAAAGTATATATTAATTAGTTAGTCAGTAAGAGGCAAACTATGATAAGGGTGATGAGGTTGGTAATGATCCCCATGATGAGATTCTTCCCATAAAGGTAAGATTTGGTTGTATTTCTTGTTTATTCCATTTTCATGCTCATGTACAATTTTTGATTTATATACAATGATATAAGTCTTCATTGGATTTATATTTTTTTATAATAGTCAACATTTGACTACTTAGAATCCAATTTTTTATTGTACATACTTACAAGTATGCATGTAGATGTCTTATACATGTAATGCTATATTTTTATATTGACATGTATATATTGACCATTATGGAAGGAAGAGGTGAAGTGAAATAAGGTTGAGGAGGATGTTAATGACCTTAAAAATTATGTTGAGTAGGATTTTGATGATGAATATGATAGTGATTATCTTCTATATACCTCACAATCCAATCTCTAGGAGGAGTAACCTAAACCTGGAAGCACATTTTCTTATTTGTAAGGATGATTAGTTAATATTTTTTTTTATATATTTATAAACCTATAATTATTTATTCAATGATAGTTTTCAATTCAATATAATATTTTTGACATGGGTATTATTAACTCATTACACTATTATATTTGTACCCATGCAACACATATTATGATAAGGGTGGTCATCCATTTTGGTCAATAGAAAGACTCAGCACATTAAAAAAAAATCATGGTAGGTAGCCTATTCCAAAGAGGCCTCTAAGTTGTGTAGGTAGATGGAAAAAAATCAAGGGTAAGGGCATACAATGTTTTTCAAATAAAGTGTAGGTCAATAGACTAGCTGGTAAAGAATCATAGCCTTAGCAAGAGGCATAGGCCAGAATGATCACAAATGGCCAAAGAGAATGTATTCTAAGTTTCTAATCTAAGTGAAATAGGAATAAATGATTTAAATGACCACATGAGTGCATATTTATCTATTCAAAACATTAAATGAAGAATATATGTTTGGATTAAATAGAGAAATTATTTTCAAGTAATAGAAAAAGAAATAAAAAAGGTAGAACAAGGGTGTGCTGTAGAAAATTGTGAACACCAAGGGAGTTGCTATGTGTTTAATAGTTCACATAAATGTAAATTTTATCTCTTTGTACATTTATGAATAAATTTTTTTCCATGTCCTCACAACCATCATCATAAAATGACAAACATTACTTGTAGACCCATTCTAGTAAGGATAATGACATTACTTTGAGGGAGTACCTTTCATAGAAATGAAAAAGGGTTTGTAAGGAAAAACAAAAAAAATGGTGATGGTGAGTTATTTTATGTAAGTAAACTCAAATAATGTGGCCAAACATATTTTTATATTAATTATTTTTAACACATACATTTTTATAATATTTGTTATATGTAATCACCTAAAAGTGGCATTTGGATAATAAGAGTGTTGCTTGAGATAGTATATTATTAGATTAGACCTAGACCTATCCTAGATCATTTATCATACTTTTCTATACATTATGCATACCATAAACATCTTCTATTATCTCAAATAGAGTCCTAAAATAGCTTTCCTAGATCCCAACCCAATATGCCCAATAGTCTGCTAGTTGCATACTACTACCATATTAAGGACACTAAAGCCACATGGTGATAGTGTCCCCAACTTGGAGCTAGTGTCCCTTTCCCTTACTTTCATTAATAGATATATTTTCAAATGTGTGACCCTCTTAAGGTCATCCTAAGTACATTTTATTATTTTCACAAGCTACGAATATGTATAAATACAAGACTATTTGACCTCTATTCACTAGATGGAAAATAGATGCGAAAGCCTATCCAAATAAGAAACAAGTTGAATAAAATTAAGGTAATACCTATTCTAGCCTACTTATGCATATTACCATATACAACATCCCTAAGCCTAGATTTCAAATATTTTCTATTTCAAGCACACTCAAGGCATTCAAGACCACTCTCATTCTAGCATTCAATTGCACTTGTACCAAGCACAAGGTGAGAGAACTATATCGGGCTTGATCCCTCCTTAGAATATTGGTATATAGGAAACTCTCTTAATAGTGGAGTATTGAGGATATCCATCCTATCCTACTAACAAACACACATTTTTAGCTCATGTCAAACTTTTAATGAGGATTAGGGTTTGCACACTAAATTAGATTTTTCAAACACAATATAGATTTCTAGATTTCCTGTGTGAAGAAACAAGACCCATTAACACAAGCATAAGTGATCCTAGAAAATAAGAATAGTATTGAAAAGAGGACACTAGCTCCATTTTGAGGACACTAGACTAATATGGTGATAATATCTAGGTGGTGCTATTATCTACTGAGCAATTAAACTTAGGGACACTATTGATGACACTCAGACCTATTTAAAACCTAGTTTTTAGAACCTAAATCTTCCATGCCAGTCAATTTACAAATAAGTCTCTATTATTCATATTTATTAATATTTTTATAAATTCAACATAAGTTAAAATCCATAAAAAACCATTGGTTAATTATTGCATATTATTTAATTAATTTAGACATCTCATCCCTTTAATCTAACTTAGGATTTACACATGTAAAACCCTAATCTCCATGAGGGTGATAGCTAATTTCCATCTAACTAGGTTCATTATATCATTCCTTCATGAGATGAAGTATATTATACTAATTTCACCATTACCCATACTCAAACTATTTACACATATTCTTTATAGGGTGTGTGACTATATGTTCAATCAGAAATAACTAGGTTTTGCACTTGCGAGAATGTATATGATCAAATTATCAAAATGAGAAAGATGATTGCAGGTTTGAAAAATTAGAATAGACTATTACATGAAAATATTACACATTAAAAAATCAATTTATATTTGGTTTTCTATCCTTTGTATATACCTACCCCTCGAGAGACTAGAAACCTATATTCTTGGTAACATAGGTTAGGTCACTATGGTGTGGTGGCCTTATTCTTAGTAGATATAAGCCAAACCTATCCTTATCCCTATATGTATCCCTAAAAAATTCTATAGGGTAAAATAGATTAAATCATGTATATGTATCTTCACCTAATAAATTTGTGGCAAATAATGTTACATATCCAAATCACAAATCACAACAAAGTACATATACGACTAGTGATTCAAAAAGCTTTCAAAGGTCAAATAAGAGTTCAAGTGAGGTACTAAGGGAAATTATTAAATATAAGTTGATCAACCTCCCACATATAAACCTAATAAGGAGATCCAATTTTTTTTTTTAATATCATAGAATGCATGGGCATTGCACTAATTAATGTTTGGCATTAAAAAATAAAATACAATAGATAATGGATACATATGACTCACATAGTGACACATTATCCACACAACATAAAATGGCACATATACAAAATAAAAAGGGTAAAGTTTATAAATAGGACAAAAATGGTTACCAAAATATAACTTATAAATATAAAAGGTTCATAAATCACAATCAGATCAAGAAATAGTACAACAAGCATAGGTAAAACAATAAAAAGATTCAAATCTACCTCTCCAAAATGAGGCTCAACTTTCAAAATGGTATGATTTTGGTCACAAATATCTATAATAATTTGATTAGCATGGTCAAGGTTTGGGAAAGAAAGCCAAAGGCATCATTACTCCTATTCTATAAGCTGATAATCTTGGTTAATAAGGTTTGGGATTTATTGAACATCCTAAGACAAATCATTCACGGATTTAGTTTATCAAGTCAAAACATCCAAATACACCAAAAATGTTATAGAAAGAGTAAGAACTTAAGTTTTAAATTCAAAATCATAATAAGTTAAAAATCATTCCCAGTAAAGGTTTTCTATCAAAAGAGCACCCACAACACCATATGTTTACAATAAGTATAATTTTAAAGAGAAAACTCACAATCAATATGCCAAATCAAAATTAAAAAATGTCAAATCCACAATATGAGTAAATTACCTTTAGAATTATATGTTATATTATGATTCTAATGATGAAAAATACTTAGATTCATACTATAACAACATTCAAATATAACATAACATTCACACTACATGAAATATTACTATTCCTATTCTTGACACAAGCCACAATGATAGTGAGTCTCCCATGAGACACATTAGTTAGTATGGTTGCTACCCCCTTTTGCATACTTTATTATATTTTTATCCTTGTACATAATTTCTATCATATTTTTGGTTGTCACTAGTTTCATACCTTACTCCATCTACAATGGTTGGCACCTTGATTAGACTAGAGCTTTCTAATGAACCCGAGTGGCCATGGAGCTAATATACATAGTTAGGTATACCTAGTTAGATAATTTTATCACTTTATGTAATTCAATTTTAGATGCATCTACTTAAAAAGGGTGGGACATAATGGATTCATGGCATAATTTAGTTCTTTATCCACCCACATAATAGGGTTAGACACACTTATAGTCTTATCTAAGCTATTCATAGATCATGATCCACTGAGTAGGGGTGGGGAATGATGGAGTCAAAACTAAATTGATTTATTGAGACACCCATAGGAGGATTTACCAAGCTATCAGATCAATATAAGATATTCAATGATTTGATCACTAATTAAAATTACACACATAAGTTGTCATCAGGTTTATTTATTGGTACACATACCCAATGAGGTGTATTCATTCTTTTCCTTTTTTATCTCTTTACTTAGTTACTTTATTCAGCATAGTCTTTTAATTTTTTTAGTCTCTTAAGTAATGACTGATTTTGAATTTTTTATTACAAGTTACTGCTTTGGATCATGTTTCACATATTCAAACCTAACTTCACATACTTAGACTTAGCTACATGGGATTCACTTCCTAGGTAAGTCTAGGTACACTTCTTTTTATTTAATACTAGTCATTTCACTTTGTTGCATTTTTAGCATAAAGGTGGGAAAATGTAATCACCTAAAAGTGGTATTTGGATGATAAGAGTGTTGATTGAGACAACCTATTCTTAGATTATCCCTAGACCTATTTTAGAGCCTTTATCACACTTTTATATCCATTGTGTAGACCATAAACTTTTATTGTCAGCGCAGACAAATTCTAAGAATGTTGTGGACCTATATCTAAATTAAAATGCATTTTCAAATACTTTACATTTTAAATGTACTATACATTCTATATGTTTTTAATGAGAAACTATTTTGGGTTGATTCTACCCATGGTTTTGGTACCCATTATTTTGTAATACCACTTTGTTGATGTATTATGTATTTATGGATATTTCATAGGTAATATATTATGGGAAATAGGGTTTGAGAAGGTAGAAAAGAGTGTGTGAATTTAGGTGTGAATTTAAGAGGGTTTGTTGAGTACAACTCTAAATAATATATGTGTATTGTAATTATGAAGATAGATCTGAGAGTGATTATACTCTGGTGGCTTGTAATAAAATCTAAGAAAGTGTTTCTTGGTGGATGTAGCCCACATTGGGTGAACCACATTAAATATAGTCTTCTGATTGTGCATATTTATTTATTTTCTTAATGCATATCTATTTATATTTGTTTTATGATTATGTGAATTTTTTTTACATTGATTTCTATATTTATTCCTAACAGAGAACAACTTTCCCAGATCCTAACCCAGTTGGCCCAGTAGTCTACCAATTGGATACTAGTGCCACATTAAGGACACTAAAACCACTTGGTGCTAGTGTTCCTTACCTTAACTCTCTTAAACAAATATATTTTGAAATATGTGACCCTCTTAAGCTCAGCCTAGTTAAATTTTATTATCTGTACAAGCTATGATCTCTATAAATACAAGACTATCTCACCTCTATTCACTAGATGGAAAATAGATGAAAACGCCTATCCAAATAAGAAATAAGTTGATAAAAATTAAGGTATTTGATCCCTATTATGTCCTACTTCTACATACTACCATCTACAATATCCCTAATCTAAGATTTGAAAGATTTTTAAGTACACTCAAGGCATTCAAGGCCACTCTCATTCTAGAATTCACTTGTACTTGGACCAAGCACTAGGTGGGAGAACTACATTAGGCTTGATCCCTCCTTGGAGTATTGGTATGTAGGCAACTCTCTTCATAGTGGGGTGTTGAGGATGTCCAACCTATCCTACTAATGACCACACATTTTTAGCTCATGCCATAATTGTAAGCAAGATTAGATTTTTCATACTAAATTAGATTTTCCAAGCATAATAAAGAGCTTTAGATTTCATGAATTCAAAAACAAGACCCAAAAACATAGGTGTAGGTGCTCCCAAAAAATACACTGGCACCATTTTGAGGACACTAGAGCAGCCAAGTGTTACTATTCAATGAATAATCAGACTTAGGGACCCTTTTGATGACACTTAGACCTATCCAAAACCTAGTTTTTAGAACCCAAATCTTTTATGAAATTCAATTTCTAGATAAGTCTATATTTATGCATATTTATTACTATTTTTATAAATTCAAAAGATGTTAAAATCTATAACAAATCAGTAGTTAATTATTTCATATTATTTAACTAATTTAGACTTCTCATCCCTTTAATCTATCTTAGGATTTACACATGTAAAACCCTAAAAGGTTACAACATTATCCATCCTTTATAGAGGAATGCCATGGAGGAAGCACGAGAACTAAAGGTTGTTATAGTGTTGAGTGATTAATTTCAACATGTTGAGGATGACATGTCCATCGACACCAATCACACCTAGTCTAATTATTCCTCAACTACAAATTTTTTTTACTCCTTGGTGACAATGATCATTTATACATCAAAGATTATATGATTACAAAAGACACCATATTCTCTGTTGAGTAGGGCAAAACTTGCCATGGTGTCCCAACCTTAAAAAACAATTATATTGTCACCATTCATAGGGATATGCATAAGGACATAAAGTTGATACCATCATTAAAATTGAGGAAGACACAATACAAAACTATGTATAGTAAAATTTAATTTGACCCCTTAGTGATATCAACATTGACACTTATACAATGTCATTTTTAATTTTCTTTGTTTTTGTTACACCCTTTCATATTTTATTGTGATTTAGTTCTATCTTTTAATTTCACTTAGGATTCATATAAAAAGGAGGTGATGTCTTTGATGACATTATGATCCATTTTTTTTTGGTATGAGATCCACTCATTATGTTATATGTTAGTTATGGTTTTGTTTATTTGATTGTTGTTTCTTCATAAAGAATAAATGTCTTCAAACATTCATGTAACTTATTTCTCTCATAATATATTTAAAATTTGATGCTTAATTTAAAAAATAATGATGCTTAATGTAACTAGCTGTCTTATTATTACTTTTTTCCTCCTTACTAACATTAAAAATTTCAAATGTATGTGTTTTCATAGACAATAAGTGAATCAATGGTTATGGTAGGGAAAGAAATACCCATAATAATTACTCATCCAGTTTCACTTCCTTGTCCTCAAGAATGGTTTTCATGGGCATGCCATGAACATGGTTATTACTTATCATCTAATAGCTTAGACATGATGTTTTAATATATATTTAGACATGATTGATATTAATCAACATCTAGTATCTTGGATGTTTAAATATATGGTAGTGAATCATACATGATATGACCTAAGTGGATAATAAGTGTTTCATTTATGTATGTTGTAAGTAATGATGTGGTGGTCAATATTGAAAGAAATCAATGAAATTTATCAATCCTCAATTGCTATTGCACATCTAAGATTAATATCACTAATTGAAATAATCAGATTCATCTGAAACATCAACACACTTCAAAATTTTGAATTAATACCGACAAAGAAACTTTTAATTTCATTAACATAGAGAGGAAAGAAGAAAGAACAAACAAAATTGTATGATAATCAATATATTGATCTCTTCTTGTATATTTAGCCAAAAATTAGACCCTTTGAAAAGAGGGTTCTACATGTATATAAAGAACTTGGGGAATGTGTCCCCTCATCCTCCAAGTTTAGAAAAATTTTATTACATCCTACATGACTAGGTCATATGTCTCAGTTACATGTCATAACTTATAGATACCTCAGACATGTGACATGTGCATGCTGGAAAAATTAATTTATTAGTAACAACATGGACATAACTAAAACTTAATTGTTTGTTTATAACTTTTACATGTAAAATTGTACAAAAATAGCCTTTTAACTTCAAGCTACATCAACTTCTACTTAACATTTCTCAAAACTATTGTTTGAATTATCATGGTGCTTGTTGTTGTGGACATGGTGATTGGATCTATGATTGGTGATGTACTCATTGACTAGACTATATTTATAGTTGGAACTAAATTGTGAGGTGGCATTGATGTAGTTGTTGAACTATAAGGGGTTATGTTTGATGGCAGTGTTGTTATTGGCACTATATGTGGGGTCTAAGGAGAAGAACTAACAGGTGGAACTAATGATTCTTTATTATTTACATCTAAATTTTGGTAAGAATTTTATGCCTTAACATGCTATGCAAAAATTAATTTTATGATAATAAGATGAGGTCTAGTCACCCTACCTATTTGTTCCATCAGCCTTGTATGCTCCATCTTGGTGGCTCGAAAGCCAACCCAAAAGACTTATATCTTTGTTACCTTCCTCCTTGTGCTTAATTTTGATTCAATGTCCTCTAAGCTCAGTCCTTGTAAACTCTATTTGAAACCATCTGAAACTTGTTAAATCATTTTATCAAAATTGGCCCCAGCTACCAACTTCCCTCTATTATCTTGAATGGTAATCAATTCAAGCTCAGTCAAAATTTATGCTACTTGTTTTTCTTGTTTTGAAAGATTATTAATGAGAGCTTTAGAAGATGACACCAAATTCTAGGCCACCTCTATTCTAATGAGAATTAAATTTAATGCATTAGTTTCATCTAGAGGCATAATCAGGTCTAGGTGTCTAAATTACTTATTAGGGGTGCATAATACCAAGAAATACAATTTATTCTCATCTTTTCTAAGAAGCTTAAATAATTTTGTTATTGAATTCACATGTTGAGATAATTGGACTCTAAAATAATGAATTATATCCATAATTTCATACAATCTAAGTGTCACATTTTTTACATCATGTTCTATACTAAGGGGAACTCATATCACTTGCTGCTTCTCTCTAAGAGTTTCCAACTCTTGTCTAGATATCTCTGTTCCATGATGGCTAGCTAGTGATTCCTCAATGTTGGTATCAATGTAGGAATTGAGATCCTTAATGTATGAGGACTAACCCTTCTTCCTATTCTACCTCTTTTAAAGGAAATAAATTTATTCCCTTTCTTCTAAAATCAACCCCTTGCTAGAACCATCCTTAAACTTTCTTTTTCTGAACCTCTAGACAAGATCCTAACTCCTTGGCCCAGTCTATAAGAGTGAGATTTAAAGGATCTAATTGTTGAGATTTTATTTGTACATGTTCCTCAAGTTCAGGTTTAGGCTTAGAGGAGGGATTGGGCATTGAGGGCCAAATCACTTTGGACCAGTCTATGTTATTGAATTGTGGCATTGGGTGCACAACCTAGATTGGTTGCCTTTTTGGAGACCTCTTAATGGTCACTACTATTCTAGTTTGGATTGGTGTTGAAGAAGGTAATGGTGAAACCAACTGGGTATAGGAGGGAATAATTTGAGTGATTGGTTGGTTGATGGTTGGGACAAAAATGGATATGGCTGAAGGGATAAAGATTGAAGGAATAGAAACTATAGTAGTGGTGGTTTAAGAAGTAGGAGTGGAAATAGGAAGGGTAGTGGTTGGGTACATAAAAGAAGACTGATAGAAAGTGATTACATATAAATGAAATTAAAAATAATTATAATAGGTATGATATAAAAAATAGGTAATGACATTAAAGTAAAAAGGTGTAAAGTGGTAGTAAAGAGAACATCATTACCATATGAATCACCATTGAGGGGTGCCTTTGATTTTAGTTCTTTCCATCTCAAAACCTTGGATTACTATAGTTCATCCTCATCCACCTATTCAATTTTATCATATTCCACTAAAGGTTATTCCTCTCTAAGTGTTTCCATGGATGGGGTCTAAGGCCTCTCTCTCCTTAGTTTCCAATTGATAACACCGTGTCATTTTCCCTATTTGTGGAGCAGTCACCTATTGGGGAAGAGGAGGGGTGGTCATGATAGATTTTAGGGATGTTGAAGATACCAAAATGGGTTCCATTTATTATTCATTAGAATAATCCAAGAAAATAATCCCCATCTCTTCCCTTCTTTTGTTATCCTTTTCTTGTGTTAGCTCCTCTACTAATCACTACTTAACTCTCCTTAGTTCCATAACTGATGCTTGAACTAGAGGAGTTTGTTCCTCTTCATCTTATTTATAAATGGGTATTTATTCTATCTCTTGATGTTTTTAATGTTCTTGATCCACTGATGGTTTAAATATTAACTATTTTTGCTCTTGCTATTGGTCTTGAGTTATGAATGGATTTTGGGGATCTTGTCCCTGGTATTCTGGATGTTGGTATTGTATACCACTCCATAAGTCAAAGGATATCCATATTCTTGGTAGTGGGATATTAAATTTTTATTGGTTGAGTGTGAGGGAAGAGTCATCTTGTATTATCCTTAATAATTTTTCAACCAAGCCTATTGCAACTACTCTTTCTTTCACTTCCTTATCATCCTTAGCATTAAGAAGTAGGAAGTCATGATCAAATGGCTATGTTTATATGAAATGCCTAAGCTATGGATATTTTATTGGACCTTACCATGGGGGTCCCAATCCCTATGGGGTAGAGTGTCTAATGCATATTCTCTCCTCACATTCTCAACTTCCTTAAATTTCTTCTTGATGGTGTATTACATCCTCCCAATAGTGAAATGGGACCTGTGCAAGGTTCATTTCTTATTCTTTGTTAGATTCTCATCTATACCATTATAAATCTGGAAGGTAATTTCTTATTCAAACACTTTATTGAGAACAAAATTGGGAGCTGAAGAGGATCCACCTTATGACCAACAACCATAATGATGGTGTAATTAGGGTAAATCTAGTAATCTACCACATTGGTAAGTGTTTTGGCAATATTGGGTGAAATCCTAGCTAGAGGCTAACCATAAATGGACATCCATCCTTGAAGGTAGAGGTCCTATACAATTTTGGTGATGTTCCTAACATATGAGTATATGTGAATGAAATACTAAAATTCAAATATTATGTTCTTGATAACATCTGGGTTGGGACTCCATAGAACCCCATTGTGCCTGTACATTGTTCCCATGATGACTTCTAGTAGGTAAGATATCATATTAAAATTTTACCCATGGAGCCTCCTATATTTATGAATAATTTGTTCCTATAGGTAGGCACTAATGACTTCCCTAGATGCATAAGTGTGATCTAAAGTACTGATCAGGTCTAGTAGGTAAACCCATTATATATACATGAAGTGGATTTTCCTGTGTCTGAAGAGTTGATTCAAAAATGCCATGCCTATGCAAATACCCATCCTAAATGAGGTGATAGGGATGGGATTATTGATAAGTTATTTTATAGTAAACATCTCACCTAGGAGAAACCACCTTCCTAGTGCTCATTACACATTGTTACCTTTCTTCCAAGTGACTATGGTATGCAAGTCAAATGTAATGTTTGGGATAAGAAGACACAAATAAGTCATGTATGCTTCTTCATAGATGTATGTGATGATTATGTTTTTATTGACATAGTTTAGGTAACCATTATTTGTAATTTTTCCCTTGAAGAACAAGCCTCATCACAAGTTTATACATGGCATGACCTATGACTTGGAAACTACATAGTGAAGGGACTACCATTTGAATTATAGCAGGTTGATTATAAGTTATTTCTCCTTAGTTGAGATATCTTCTTCCAATGCAAATAAATCCATGTTATTTATGACCTCCCATAGAGTTTAGTAACTGGGATAGAGGTCATATAACATAGTTACATCAAAAATCATGTCTAAGTATTTAATAGAATCATTGATGTAAAACCTAAAGGGAGTTGAAGATCCCGTATATGACTAGGATGAAGACACCATGGTTGTTTAATAGAAGCTAGTACAATTCAAGCTTTAAAAAATGAAATCAATAAACTAAATTATACAAGTTATAAGTAATTTTAATCATAGCTAGGGATTTTGAGGTTATAGAAGGCTTAGTTTACTTGAGTTCTTGAAAAATGAATAAGATGAACTCAGTTAAGGGCTATATGTTATAGCTTTATATATTCTTTCCAATTCATGTTCCATTGATCACCAAAATTTATGATTTCATCATCTTCATTCAATTTTAACTTGACCACCCAGTCCTAATGTATATGCCATGTAGGATGTTTGCTCATTTGGGGTGCCATAGTGTTGAATTTCTCTTTTAACATTTGTCATTATATGGTTTAATCAAAGAAGTCAAACTTTGACTTTACTTTATAAATTCATTTTGAAATAATTTATCTCAGATATATCAAAGGAATGATTTCTAAAGACTAAGTACCCTTTGATAGGGTTATTTTTTAGGAGGAATTTGTCGCATAGAAAGTTCTTGAAGATAAAATTTCTAACTAAAATATGTCGAATAGAAACCATCTGAAGTAAAGCTTCAAAATGAAAATTTGTCTAAAGAAAACCTTCTAAAATAAAGTTGTTGATCACAAAGTTTCCAAAGAGAAAACTTCCAAAGTAAAGCTTGTGAATGAAAAGTTCTCAAATGAAGACCTTTCAAAGGAAAAGTTTTCAACCACAAAATTTATGAAGAGAAATTTTTTGACAGGGATAAAGTTCCTGAAGAGAAAGTTTTTGAAGATTGAAAGTATTTGAATTTATAATTTTTGAAGATAAACTTTCTGACTAAAACATTTTGAAGATAAACCTTCCAAAGTAAAGATTCTGAATGAAAAGTTGTCAAACGAAAACCTACTAAAGTAAAGTTGTCAATCAAAAAGTTTTTGAAGAGAAACCTTCTAAATGAAAAGTTACTAAATGAAAATCAAATAAAGGAAAGTTGCCAACTATGATAAAGTTCCAAAAGAGAGAGTTTTTGAAGAAAAAGTTTTTGAAGTGAAGCTTTTGAAGAAAATTTATTGAAACCAAGTTTTTGAACCAATAGTTTTTGAAGACCAAAATTATCAAAATAAAGTCTTCTAATAAGAAATAATTCGAATAAGCCAATCCAAATACCTACCATTCAAAGCAATTCTTCCCAACTTTATATTAATAGATTAGTTTGAATAAGTCCTTTCAAATGAAAAATAGGTAGACCCCAACATAATTCAATGTTTAAAAATCTAAGCTTATATAGATAATAATAAATATCATAAACACATAAATACCTAGATAAAATATACGTCCTTTAAAAATAAAGGGGGTCCCCACTTTTTGAAGAAAAATATAAGGTGGGGTGTGTTGAATACAACACACTGATGATGTAATAAAACCTAAAAATTTTATAAAGATTGAATCTATTCCAATGAATAATTGTGACATATATGATCAATAAATAAATTTGAAAGAGGGAAAAATAAGTAGTGTGAGTCTAAGTTAGAGTGGCAGTGGAATTAAATGATCATTGCATAAAGTTTAAGTTGAGGGAGGGGATGAATATGGAGGCCACTTATTTTCTTCCTTCCATGGGATCAACATATGTATAATATAATATAAATATTACAAGTGTTACATCTAATTCACCTTCACCCTCATAGAGATTAATCTCCAATCAAATTATTAATTAGACACATTATATTAACATATCATTTGCCAAATTATTTAGAACACATCATTAGATGCCTTAATAAAATTGAAGTAAAAAAAACACATATTATAGTAAAGTTTAATTTGGGATATCTTTTAAAAAAATGATTGTTGTAACTATCTTAAACTCTTTAGTTTTATATACATATTGGAATTAGTCTATAAAATGTGTATTCTATATAAATAAACATGCTTGAGGCTGAGTTCTATATTTAGATATGTCTAACACCTGGAGTAATCACTTGGCCACAAATCCTATGGAATATGCATCCACCATAATATTTCATGTCTTGTCAATCTTTTCAAACTCACTATTTTTAATACAAATTTGGAGCCTCAATGTGTTAAGTGACAAGAGTGAGTAAGTATAGTAATATGATAGTCACGGTATTAGATTATTATTTAACATTATGAAATATATTTTTGTACATTTGAATACTTTTACTTGAATTTATGTGTTTTAATATAATTGATTGAGTATTTATATGAACCAAAAATGTTCACGGTGTCACATTTTTGATCTAATGTCCAATGATGATGTAATAATCTCCTAATTTATGCTCAAATGGGTTCTCTCTAACACCCTCTCCCTTTTACCTCATTTTATCTATCCTAGTCCCCTCAAACTCCCCATTTTTTGGCCTTTATATATTTATTTTATCTTGTTTAAAAAACCCTTTTTAAGGATATAATTGCCCTTCTCTAAGATTGAACCACTGTGGTCCAAGACAAAACCACTGCACAGGCTACAAAACTACCTCAGTAGTTATATAAACTACCATGATGAAACTAATCTCAATAGGGTGGTTCCACATTAATGTGGTGGTTGTAACCATATAAGGTGGTTTCATCATGGGAGTTAGTGGTTTCTTAACTTCCCATATAAAAATGGAAATTCTATCACCTTCTATTTGTCTTCCAAATTTATCTTTCAAAACTCAAGTATTGACGTGTTTTACATGTTTATTTTCATATTTCTTGATATTTATACCTTGTGTTCACATCCTTGCTAGCCTAACTCACTCTCTCTTCTATTTTTAATTATTTTGAGTCTCTTTTAAGTTATACTCCCAGTTTAACTCAATCAAAATCCTTCATGTAACCTCCTGTAGACACCAAAATTGTGTCGACTCCCCTTGGTCCCTTACACACTTTATTAATTTAAAATAGAATACTTATTTTAAATTAATGACATCATCTAGACAACTCACCTGAGACACCTTGCCTTGGACACCTCACCCCTAAGACCATTTCCTACCCTATGACTCACCCCAAGACTAAGTCCTTCATATCATAACCACCTAAGACCCATTCTAACCTCCTAACCAACACTCGTGCATAATAACCCCATCCTTCAACCATTCTCCAATGGAAAATACACTCGACGGATGGAGAAATAGGCAAAGGGCTAAAAATATCCCTTTTACCCATTCTCTAGCCACCAACATCGGTCAACTGTCGGCCGACGCTGGCAGGATCGCCGACATCGATTTACTTAAACCGAATTCTAACGCTGAGTTACGGGATACCTAATCACAAAATCATGAATCCCAAATATGGAATCTATATCTCTCTTGCTTGCTCTCTCTCTAGTACTTTGAGACATCGATGGCACTTCGACTAATGCTCACCTGGCTACAAACTCTGCACAAGTGACTCTAGATTGGATCAGAATATTACATAGGGACTTTGACATCAGCCGCAATAGGGATAAGCATTCTAACACCCTTGGTTCTTCATTAACAGAGCTAAGTATTCTTCTACCTCTCATTTCAGTATTTAGAATAACATTAGTAATTAATTTATATTTACTATTTTTGAATACTATCAACCAAACCCGACCTCTTTCGTAGAAAGGCTGAAAAGCCTTCCTGCTATCCTTATCCTCTTTTCATACCTACCCTTTACCTTTGTCCCCTCTCAGACCCTAGTCATTGTCTTGCAACCCTTCATAGACCCTTAGACACCTTTCAGACTCCTCTGTCGACCACAGACCATACCCTGAAACCTGTCTAAAGTCCATTGCCCCTATCAACGTCAGTAGACTAACCGATGATGGCACATTTAAACAACCGATGTTGGTAGGACTACCGATGTTGGTGACTATGAAAGATTGACAACAGAAAATAGGTACGCGCTATCTTTATTTCTCTTTCTTAGTCTTTCACCATTTCTTATTATACAACACTCTTTTTGTCAATACGTGGACTGTCATCCCTCAAGGAAGTCTTTACACTTCTGGGACCGAGCATATCACTTGGTAGTCCACCATATCTTTGTCTAAACATCCTCTTTGTTTGAGTTTCTTTCTTATCTACAGGTGTCTTCCTCCACAGCCAAAGAAGAGATCCTACAACGTCTGGATACGGTGTGCAACTTAATTTGGGTATCATCTAACCCTTGACCATTATCTTTAGTTTCTTATTTCTTCTGAATATAAAAATCAAAAATGAGTAGAAACAATCTGGCACGCCCGGTGGGACCCTAAAGTTTTCCTTGGGTTCATTTCTTCTAAAAGCAAACTTTCATATAGGTGCATTAGGAAAAATTTTCTCTACTTTCATCCTTCTTCTATCTCTTTATTTTGAAAAGAAACCATCAATACAAGTTAAAAAGAACATCCTTCTTTTTCTTCTTGTCATTTCTTTCCTGCATCTTAGAGTAGTGAAAATTCATGCTCTTAACCTTTTCCTCACTTGTTTGCATCTGAACAAAACATTTCAATTTGGGTTAAAAACACTATTGCATTTCATTCCTTCTTGAATGCATATTTAGCCCTCTCATTTAGTTATTAAAACACATTATGAATAAATCATAGTGCACATATGTTACACAACTTGACCATATTCACAAAATCAAACATCTAAACATACTTGAGACAAGGTTTGACTAGGATTTCATCACCTAGCGGATACCTTACCCTTCCTGGCGATCCTACTTGGACTTCACAACTAAGAGGAGGACCCACTCTGTTCTCTGGCAAAGTATAAACTATAGGCAAAGTATATATTGGCTAAGCGGCCCAGCTCAGCTCTGGGTTCGTGAAGTGAAGGGAGCAATCCCCCAGCACTAGGCCATGTACAAAACCTAACATAGACTTTTGAGCACCAAAACATAACTCAAAACTAACCTTAGACTTCCTCTTTAGGACCCACTCTAAAAGCCCAACCTCCAACACATTCTTCTAAGGCATAAGCCACCACGACTCTAAAATTTATTCTTAGGAATTTAACGTTTAGAGGTTGCTTGCTATCATCATTTCTGTTGTTCTTATCTAGTTTTTTGAGCTGGTAAGGTCACATTATTTTGAGGTCTAAAAACACCTCAAAATTTCTCCTTTTTTCCAAAAACTTTTAGTTTTTTGAGTTTTTGGAAACACACAGACACTGACATCAGTTTTTCCACTGACATTGGCAACTTATCTTATCAACATTAGTTTTTTTCACCGACATCGGCAACTATATTCACCAACATCAGTCATACCACCAACGTTGGTCACTATCAACAAAATATTTTTCAAAACAACAAGCTCAAAACTTGACTTTTTTGTTGTTAAACACACATTCTAGGATTCTGAAATTAAAATACATAGTTTTTAGAACCTTAACTCTTTGCCTTGAATGGTTTTGACACATAGTCAAGCCAAATCTCTTATTGACCACACATAACAACAACCACTCCACCTTCACCTTTTATATCAAGTCCTCTAATGGAGCATACTTCAGATACTGAATATACTCCTTTCCAACCAAACCCAAATCAATCTCCAATTATTCCCGAAGGGGATCAAAACTTTGAGAGATTCCTTGACCACAACATCAAGGCTCTCCAACACTATCTCGCGAGAAGCCAAACGCAAGATCCTTCACGTAACCCTGTTTATGGGATGCCAACTTCTCTTACTAAAGCGGCAATGATATCAACAACATCTGCTACCTAGGCCATTGCCTCAACTAATAACCTGACCATGGCCAATGCTCAAGATTTGGCCTCTCCTTCCATTTCTAGACCTACTTCCATCGGGGTTTCCATACCCCCTTAACCACAAACAATTCAACCAAGTTCTACACCTTTTCAGAACTTGATTGTCTCTATCCCACCCACTCTTACACCCATAAATACAAGAGTGACTACCTATCCTTTTACTAGTGTCACCACCACTCAACCACCTTTAGTGGCATCTAGTCAATTTGTGCCCTCCGACTTCATGGCACAAGCCCCCTTGGCCTCAACATCGGCCCCCATGATGAACTACCAATATGTTGTGCCTATACAAATGAAACCAAGTACGTCATATGCCCCTCCTAATGCCTTCCAAGTACATTATAACTTAGGGGGTGCCCCACTTGCTAATCCACTAGCCGATCTAGTCAAGATGCTGATGGATAAGATGTCTAACCTTGAGACATCCATTTTTGGTTCAAGCAATGTTCTTTCATATGAACAAATTTGCAACGAACCCATTCACCCTTTGGTGCATATTCAACCATATCCTAACTAGTGGGAACTCCCAAAATTTACTTGCTTTCAGAGTAAAGAGGACCCACAACAACATCTACGAGCATTTAGAGACGCTTGTTACCTTATAACACACGATGATGCATTATTACTTTGCACATTCCCCATGTCACTTTTTGGTGCCACCCTTGATTGGTATAGCTCCATTACTAGTCACTCTCTCTTTACCTTCACTCAATTAGCCCAACTATTCCTTGACCACTTTTCAATCAACATCACTAAAAAGGTCTCCATCAAAGACCTATATTCTATTAGACAATTTGATGATGAGTCAATAGCTGACTTCATCACCCGTTAGAGAGGTTTGATCAACCAACTCTCCTTCTCATTACCTTAAATTGAGCTCATTGAGCTCTTTTCAAGAGCATGTGCCAAGCACATCTCTTCCACTTTGCGGGTTCAAACTTTTCACACTTTTGATGAAGCTTTCACCATGGCCAAGAAGCTTGAACTCCATGTTGTCGAATAAGATAGAGTCACATTGCGTAGTAAAAATACCAATGCAAAATCTAATGACCCTTCTTCTTTCAAACTTTCTTCTTCCCACTCTAAGTCCAAGGGGTCGACAAATGCTGTGGTCGCCAGATCATCATCCTCCACCACAACTAACCAATCTGAGCCCTCTACATCACAATACTTCACAAGACAATTCCAACAATAGAATATACAGCGTCAATACACTCCAATAGGAAAATCATACGCTTCCATGTTGGATAAATTAGTCAAGCAGGGGGTCCTCAATCTCCCTCAAATTTGACCACCTCAATTTGACCCCTCAAAAGCCATCCCTACATGGTATAGGGAAAATGACTTCTGTAACTATCATCGTGTCAAAGGTCATGACACAGACAACTGTAAAACCTTCAAAAACATTATTCAAGACATGCTAGATAAGGGGGATCTTGTTTTGGATAACCCAAATGCGCTGGCTAACCACAACATAGATATCTTTAGACAACCATTCCCTAACCATCCCCTAAATTAGAATAACATTTAGACCATAGTCGATGACCTTCAAGAGCGTAATATACACATGGTCGACATGGTATCTAACCAACCTCTCCCATAGTTTGAAGAGGTTAGTCAACCTATTTGTCCATCACAGGTTGAAGAGCCTTCTTCTCCTATTTGTCCATCACAGGTTGAAGAGCCTTCTTCTCCTATTTGTCCACCTCAGGTAGAAGAGCCTTCTTCTCCTATTTGTCCACCACAGGTAGAAGAGCCTTCTTCTCCTATTTTTCCACCACGGGTAGAAGATCTTTCTTATCCTATTAGTCCTTCATCCACTCTTTCACACATAGGAGAGTCTACTTTGACCTCTCCCATATTGGAGGATGCCTTGATGACACCAACGCTGGTGGCCTCGCCCTCATCCTTCTTATGACCTAAACCCTCACAAGCAAACACCATGTCACAAGTGATTAAATATTTGTGTTTGCCCCATATCGCACCTCACTCACCCACAAGTGAAGGTAGACTTGAACCTTGCCTCACACAATATTAGTCCTTGCACTAAACTAAAGAAGGCTACTAAACTACATTGGAGCACTCCTTCCCCACCTTCACCATTACCTCAATCTTGGGTCCACATCCTTCTACCTCAAAAGGAGTGCTCCCTATTTCAACACCTCACAGAGGCAAATTGCCTCCATTACTCCCTTCACCCATCAAAAACATACATCCTCCAAAAAATTTGGCACCTCTCACCGAGCAAGTGTCATCTACTTGTATGACCATACCACCAACTAAAAAGGTGGTACGGCCAACTTCTCCTATAACTCCTAAATAGAAGTTGCCAACACCTACTGCAACAAAGAATGCAGGCCCATTAAAAGGGTCTTATGCTTCGATGTTATGTCAATTGTTTTAGTCTTCGAGCATCACTCTCCCACCAATTAAACCATACCAACCTCTCAGACCAAAACCATCTTGGTTCGACGACACTAAAATCTACTGGTATCATCACACATCGGGGCATGATACTGAGCATTGCTATACCCTTAAGGTTGTCATTCATCGGCACCTAAAAAAGGACACCCCTCACATTGAGGCTTCTGCTGACCACTTTTCTGACAAATCATCGACACCACCACATGCCTCACAAATCTCTTCACCTAAATCAAGATCTCCATATAAGACTATGGTCCCTCAACCACCTCCTCAACCTTTATTCGAAATCAACACTATTAATATGGCCACTAGGCCCCAAACCATGAAGGATAAAGGAAAAGACCAGACTTCTACACCTTTGACATATCCATTTGTCAAGCCTTCTCAACCACCAAAACCCAAGATTTCTATCTTGGGCACATCTCAACCAACATATTTAGGGGAAATTCCTCCTAACCTCTCTAGTCCACATGACATTTGGTATAAACGACTTGTTGACTACTTAACATATTCTATCATGCCTCCTAACCTCTCTGGCAATGGACGATGGAATTTTATCAAAAGTACAGCTTGATACACCATGCTAGGGGGTCTTCTCTAAAAACGAGGTCTTGATGGCCTCCTTCTCTAATGCCTAACCACCACTGAAACATCTCATGCCATCAAACAAGTTCATGATGGGATTTGTGGGGGACATTTCAGTGGTAACTCGCTTTCCAAGCACATCCTCCACCTGGGCTATTATTGGCCCACTATTAATCAAGACTCCAATGACTATGTTCGGTGTTGCATCAAATGCCAACAACATATCGACCAAACATCAACCAACCAAACATCGACCAAATATCAATCAACCAAGCATCGACCAACATGTGACCAATATGGAAAGAAGCAAATGGGGCAAGTTTGCTCCTAATTGACTCAAACCTTACATAATAACGTATGGATCAGGCACTTATCATCTGTCTTCTTTTGAAGGTTGACCAAAACTTGAGCCTCTTAATGCCTTACATCTACGACCATTATATTGTTAATCAAGTAATCATTCACTTGATGTTTAACTTGAGCCCGTCCCTTGAGCAGCCCCTATCATCCTCATTCCTATTCCTATTAACCCCTTTTTCCTACAAACATTAGTCAATCCTTTTATAAAGCATGAATGCTTTGTCCTAATAAAAGGAAAACCCCTAAACCTATATAGTCTTGTCCATGACTAAAAATTCAGTCCACAAACAAAACATAAAACTAGGATGCCTATTCCAAGGTCATAAACTATAAATGTAGGCTGCTCCCTTGAAGGACAGCTGTATAATTGCTGTAATTGATAGATTGCTCCCTTGAAGGATAGCTATTCAAAGACATTCAACCATACAAAGTAAAATATAGACCACTCCCTCAAAGGATGGCAATGACTAAATTTTGCTACATACACAACATGATATGACCACAAAACAAAACAACATCCCTAAGTAGACTTCCCACATTGATCAGTCTACCATTAAAAAAATAAATAAAAAATAAAAATAAAAAAATTGACTGACAAACTATTAAGTTATGGACTTACCTATAGTCATTTTTAGGGTCACCTATAAAAGGGGAAAAGTTATCCCTACTCAAAATGGCTACGCTACCCTCACCTATCACATAATCACCACCTATTACCCTAACATACTCAAGGGATTTTGAGCTCACTTAATGTCAAGTGATTTGAGTACTTCTCTAACACAAACCAATGGTCAACGACGTAATGCATGAGCAGGGCTCTTATTTGCACAAACCCTATCTATACTATCATTATGGTCCTTGTCAGAAAAAGCAATGCACCTTTTGCTTCTTATACATCTTTGTCACACACAACCAAACCATTATCTAACTACAACCAACCCAAACCAAACCAAACCATTTTTCAACCACTAACATAACATCATGATTTATTTAATGCAAATATCAATTTGTGTTATATGAATTATTATAGCCAATTCACATTAGTTTCTATGGACAACAATACACATGGAAACTAACAACCAAACATAACCAATGTTATAGAATACACCATCACACAATATGGAAAAGGCTATAATATCATTACTCATTTCATTTTTAGCATACATCCATCACCAATATGGAAAATTGCTAGGGATGAAAAATCATATCACCAATATTACAAAATACACCATCACATAATATGTAAAAGGCTGTAACATCATCATACATTCATAATTTCAAGCATGTACGATCAAACATATGGGAAATGCTAGAAACACTAACCTGACCAAAACAACTATCAACCTCTTTGACCCTCTTCTTCCCTTTTGGGGAGAACTACATTGGCCTGAGGCCCTTACAGGGGCTATGTAGGCAACACTCAGTTGATACAAAATCTTCTGGGGTTAGCTTAGCCATTCTCATGTTCATCTCCCTAATGACGTCGATGATTTGTTCATTCTTCTACTTGATGGAAAAACCATCTAACCTTTGACCATGACCAAACAACCTGTCCAAAATCCTGACCAAACAATCTGCCCTGACATTATGGAAGTCACCTTTGACTTCTCATGGGGCACATTGGAGATCACATACATCTCCCTTACCATAAAAAACACCACTTGAGATCACTTATATCTCAACCCAACTCGACCAATGACCTTGGAGATCACGACTATCTCCTCAAACCATGACCACTTTCGAGACAACTTTGCCTTGGTTGTTTTGATTGCATGTATGCTACCTCATGAATAGTTAGCAAAATTGTATGCACCTCACATTATGACCCTCACAAGTATTAGATCATGCCCAAGTTGATCCCCACTACTTGTGACATTTTCATGTTTTCTAGGAGCACTTCCTAAGCCCAAGATACTTGGAACACGGTGACCATTGGAGCTACAGCTTTGATCGTTTAACCCAATCAGCTACGACTAAAAGCTGGGGACCGGTTACTTCAATTTTAGCACTCCTCAACCTTTGACTATGACAATTTGACCTACTTAACACGTAAAGTGGTATACGTGCAATCTCAACTATTGTAGCGTTCACACTCCAACTTCACCATTCACATCCACTACCTATCAAATCAGCACCCGATATCAGGTTACCTTCCCTCGACTCCCGCTTTAAGGGGAAATACCTCATCATTATATTTGGGGCAACCTACACCTTATCCCATACCTAGGGAAACTTACACTTGTTTTTGTCTTGCAGTTCATCAGAACAACCAACAAGACAAAAAGGGGCAAATGTAGACACCAAAATTATGTCGACTCCCCTTGGTCCCTTACACACTTTATTAATTTAAAATAAAATACTTATTTTAAATTAATGACATCATCTAGGCAACTCACCTAAGACACCTCACCTTGGACACCTCACCCCTAAGACCATTTCCTACCCTATGACTCACCCCAAGACTAAGTCCTTCATATCATAACCACCTAAGACCCATTCCAACCTCTTAACCAACACTCATGCATAATAACCCCATCCTTTGACCATTCTCCAATGGCAAATACACTCAGCGGATGGAGAAATGGGCAAAGGGATAAAAATAGCCCTTTTACCCATTCTCTAGCCACCGACGTTAGTCAACTATCTACTGATGCCAGCGGGATTGCTGACATCAGTTTACTTAAACTGAATTCTAACGTTGAGTTACAGGCTGCCTAATCACAAAATCATGAATCCTAAATCTGGAATCTCTATCTCTCTCACTCGCTCTCTCTGGGACTCTGAGACATCAACAACACTTTGACTAATGCTCACCTAGCTACAAACTCTACACAAGTTACTCCAGATTGGATCGAAATATTGTACAGGGACTTTGACATCAACCGCAATAGGGATATGCATTATAACACCCTTGGTTCTTCATTAATAGAGCTAAGTATTCTTTTGCCTCTCATTTTAGTATTTAGAATAACATTAGTAATTAGTTTCTATTTACTATTTTTGAATACTATCAACCAAACCTGACCTCTTCTGTAGAAAGGCTGAAAAACCTTCTTGCTATCCTTATCCTCTTTTCATACCTACCCTTTACCTTTGTCCCTTCTCAGACCCTATTCATTGTCTTGCAACCCTGCATAGACCCTTAGACACTTTTCAGACTCCTCTGTCGACCACAGACCATACCCTAAAACCTGTCTAAGGTCCATTGCCCCTATCGATGTTGGTAGACTAACTGATGATGGCACATTTGACCAACTGACACCGACAAGACTACCGACGTCAGTGACTGTGAAAGACCGACAACATAAAATAGGTATGCGTTATCTTTATTTCTCTTTCTTAGTCTTTCACCATTTCTTATTATACAACACTCTTTTTGTCAATAAGTGGACTTTCATCCCTCAAGGAAGTCTTTGCACTTCTGGGACTGAGCATATCGCTTGGCAGTCCACCATATATTTGTCTAAACATCCTCTTTGTTTGAGTTTATTTCTTATCTACAAGTGTCCTCCTCCACAGCCAAAGAGGAGATCCTACAATGTCTGGATACGATGTACAACTTAATCTAGGTATCATCTAACCCCTGACCATTATCTTTAGTTTCTTATTTCTTCTGAACATAAAAAGCAAAAATGAGTAGAAACACCTCTATTACTCTTCAACAAGTAAGCCAATTTTGAATTTTTTTAATATGAAAATTTTCATTAGAGATTGGATATTTGAAGCTTTTTATAGCCAAATCCTACTTTCCATTACTTTGTAACTTTGTTTTGATCATTTTTGTGTCATCTACATAATTGTAAGCAAAGAGAGTCATTATTTTTATAGCCTGATATTTACAAGTTGTATTCTTAGCTAGCCATAGTCATTTATTATTTATTTATAGTTTTGTCTCCCTATTTTATACATTTTATTATTGTCATTTGATCATTCTCCTAATTAGATATTTCCTTCAATCATTACTTGAGAAAAGGAGCTAGTATGTTGAGGACCACACAATAGATACTTCTCCTAATTTTAGCTTATCTACATCTTGATCAGGTTGGGGGTTTCTAGTTTTTGTTTATTTTATTTGTTCAATAAATTAGATTATCTTGTTTTCCTTTGTGTTATATTATATCTTTATTTTGAAAAATGAGAATTTGATATGAAAAATAATTCTTCTATCTTACATCTTTACACAAAAATATTAGTTTGTTTCTTCATTTTTCTTATAGACATACAATAAATTATTTTAGATCATATAGATTTGATTATAAACCATATGTAAATATTAAAAGAAAAAAACAAACACTTTTAGCTATAACCATTATCAAAATACAATTTGAAAATGATTTAACTTTTAAGGGAGTTATGGAATGTAAAAACTTAGGTCTTGAAGTGGTAGAATAATAAATCAAGGAATAAATATAACAATGTCAATAGCCTCTAATTTGTACGATAATTACATTTGTTTTCTTAGCCTATAAATAGTTATAAATTAATAGATATGTAATTAGCTGGAAACTGACTAAACAGACAAGTGATAGGCTAAGAAGTGGTATAGGAACTGTGCAAGGTGCCATAAATTGTAATCAAGAGTCAGAAACCCTCTTGGATAATAGCATGGTCCTTTGGATGTTAGTGCAATGTGTTAGTGTCTTATGTGTCATGCTAGTGTCCTTTGGCAATAGGGATAGTGACATTTTGGGTGGACATTCACCTAATTTTGAGGAGCTTGTGCTTGTGTGAATATAAGTTGGTTCATTGTTTGTTCCCTATTTTGACTGATTTCAATGTGAAACCCTAGACCTCCATGTTTGTTAGGGTATTTGAGGAGCACAAATAGAAAAAGAGTGGCATTAGTAGGGTAGGTTGGACATGAAATCAACACCCCATGTGTGGAGTGTTTCTTACATATCAATACCTTGAAAGGAGATCAAGTATGAATGTAGTTATCCTAATTTAAGTTTTGGTGAAAGTACAAGTGAATGTTAGTATGAGTTCTAGTTTTAGTTCTTTGAGTTTTAATTAAGATTATAAATATGAGTAATCTAAGCTTTGAGTTGTTGTAGATGGGTGTATATAGAAGTAGGGTGGTAATATGGATCAATGTCCTTGATTTGCATAACTATTTCTAAGTTTGTTTGTGAGTATTGACATCTAATTTTCATCTAGGGGATATATGAATGAAAGTGGTATGCACACGCACGTGCACACACACACACACACACACATACATACACACACACAAATATATATATATATATATATATATATATATATATATATATATATATATATATATATATATATATATATATATATATATATATATATATATATATATATGTACACACACACACACACACACACACACATGTATGTATACACACACACACACACATCACACACACATATAGATACACGCACACACACACACGTGTGTGTGTGTATTTGTATATATATATATGTATGTGTGTATATATGTTTGTATGTATATGTTTGTATGTATATATGTGTGTGTGTGTGTGTCTACACACACACACACATACATTCATGTGTGTGTGTGTGTGTGTGTGTGTGGTGCTTATCAAGACATGAAATTGGTCTAGGAAAAACCTAAGTTACTTTGAGGAATAAAAATATATCTATTAGAAGAGTAGAATAATGGGATATTAACATTACCCTTTGGTTAATGGCATAATGTGTTATAGTCCAAATGATTGTGCTAATGTTTAGGTGGCAAGAGTGGGTGAAAAAGAGACCTAGGTGCCTAGGAGGTGGCTTAGTGTTACTTTTGGTATATATGGAAATGGGTTGGTCTCGTACGAAAGATATAAAAAAGTTCAAGAGAGGCCCTAAGATAGGTATAGGGATAATATAAATATAACATGGTATCAAATGAGACTACTTAATAAATATCAAAATCAAAGATAAAACCAAGTAAAGAAATGATAGAAAGAGAAAAGGAATAATACACCTCATTATGTATGCTAACCAATGTTAAAACCTAGTGGCATCATGTGTGTGTATGTATATGGTGATCAAATGGTGAATAAATTATATTGATATGATGTTTTTCTTGATCCTCATGTGTGGGTGGCTCAAGAACTCAAGCTAGTCTTGATTCCATCATTACCCACCCCTATTCAGTAGATCATAATATGTGAATAACTTAGATTAGATTGATGAATTTCCCAACCCTTCTATGTAAGTGGTTCAAGAACTCAATTAGGATATGACTCCATAATTTCTTATCCATGTGTAATAAATTCATCTAAAATTGAAATTATGTAATGTAATTGAAGCTGTGTGATGTAGCTAAAACTGTCTATGATGAATCTAGGGCCACTCAAAAACTCTAAAATATAAAATGGCTTTGTGGCCTCTCAAGAATGCCAATCACTATATACAAAATGAGGCATCAATCTAGAATAAACCTAGTGTAAAAATAGTGCAAATGGTGTCTAGAGTAACAACATGAAGAATTACATGGAGATATCATTCCATCTAAGATTATTGGTGTCAAACTAAATATATGGAAATAATGTACCACACACATGCCCCCAAATCTAATATATGTGTATATGGATTCTAGGGTAAGTCATAATAATCTTAATATGAGTATATAAAATTAAAATGGGAGTGATCATTCCATGTATGATGCACCTAATCTAAGTAAACCTCTATAATCTTATATATTGAACCTATCTAATAATCTATGATTGAGGCTATGAAAATTTGAACTATAACTATTGTACCTTTTTAATGATTCCAAAATTTTATATTTATAGGGATCCTAGATAGTAGCATGATCCTTTGGTCAATATCACACTAGGTTAGTGTCCTTTGTGCCATGATTTGACCAAATTTGTTATTTATATGTAAAATTGGGACTGATCTTTATGTGAGTAATTTTCACTTTATTTTACTGAATTTGGGCTCTATAATCTATGTTGCATACTAAAAGGTATGTTTTGAGTGTACTAGAATGGTCTAATCTCTATGACAAACCCATATGAATGCCTCCTTTTTTTAGGGGAGTTGTTGAAACTCTGTAATAAATGTCCTCAAAATAAAAACTATGCATCATGTGTGTTAGAGTAAGAATATATGATATCTACATGACAAACCAATATAGTGTGTATACATGACATCAGAATGTAAAATTTGATTGAGCATAAGTTGGTAATGTACTATGTATGTTATATATAGCATTCACAAGGCTATCAAGATAGATAAAATAATTTTAAGCATGTATATGAACAAAAAATTTGGATATAATCTAAGTAACTACCTAGGGGGATAGGGCATGATGTCCATCAAAGAACCTAAGGAGGAAGGGGAGATGCATGAGGTTCCTCATGGAATATAAACTAGATGTGAATTTAATAAATAAGATACAAGTGTCATGGTAATTATGCATACATGAAATCACACATACAAACACATTAGGCACGTAAATTAGGTCAAAGGGCCAAAATACAATGGACAAGGGCTCATGTCACTAAGTTTGAGAAAGAGAAAACATATAAGGACATGTTAAAATGTACACATACACAATTAAGAATCACACATAAGAACATGGTCACAAGTCCAAATCATACATACAATGAAGGAAGTGGATTAGAGCCATATAACAATGGCATATTCAAATGCCCTCGATAGATGCAACATCAAATAGACATAATCAAATCTAAACTAATAAAGTTATAAATGAAAGTATACATAAGCATGTGGTATAAATCTGTATAAGAGCAAAGATGTACTTAAGCTAAGTCTAGAGTAGTAGTAGTCCACAAAAAAATAATTTAGAATAGAATAATATAACCTATAAAATCAAAATATGTGTAGTATAATGCCCCTAATGGGTGAATGTATCAATGTTCAATCTGTATATCTATGCATGTTCCCATAATTGGTGGATAGTAGCAGATCTAGATTTTTGTAGAGGAATCGAGTCTTGTAATTATGTATGAACACTTAAAGAGAAAAAATTAATCATTTATTTATGGTAAAATTGACTATACTAACATAGATAACATATGTAGTACCTGTGAAATAGAAAGAATGTAAACATGGAAATGCATACAATCTAAAATTTGTATTTTCTAAGTAATATTTGAATGCTTTTGTATTTTTGAACATATTATATTATTTTTGTATTCTATGAGTATCATCTATGTATAATAAACATGAAAATTAAATTATGTACAAGTATAAAGGAACATTTTAACATGATATGATGAAATTATGAAGATGCTAGTGGTGGATGTCCTAGGTAAGTATAATGAAAAACTAAAATGTATGTTGTCTCATTAGCCATATGCTTTGGAAATGGGTCAAAAAATATTTCATTTATTTTTCTTATATTGGTTGTGCTCTCATTTACTTTGTAGGGGTGATCACATCAATGACATTAACATCTATCAAATATTATATCTTCTATCATAAGTTGATGCATATGTTTTTAGTATGGCATGGTCCTTTGTGATAATCACATAATTTATTGGAATCATAATTCCTTGGAAGAGGCCTATTTTTATCAACCTATTTTATGGGAGGGAGAGATATGACATTGAATTCCATGACTTATTGGAGAACACGTGCTAGTGATTTAGGAAAATTTATGAAAGATATCCTTAGAGGAGATGATAAAACCATACGAGAACCTGATTTGAGGCTACATTAACTATTATATTTTACTTATTATTTTTAGTGGAGATCACATTATATGGGGGATTATTGGAACTATTATGAGTTGAATCTGATCCAATTATGTAGTTTAATTTTCCCATGGAGAGAAACTTGGCTTCTATTTTATTGTTTTCATAATAATGGAGTTTTATTCCTAATTAAATAAATAGGTATACATAAATTAAACTAGTAAATAATAGGTAGGAATTAAGCTAATAATTTGTGTAAATAGATTTGTATTTTTACCTTTTCTAAATATAGTAATAAATAAGAAAAATCTAACTTATCTTATTCTAGATGATTTAGACTGAGACAGGGTCTGATACTGGAGAAGGATTGGGAAACTATCAAAAATTAGATCTTGAGGTTTATTTCTAGATTGGACAAGAGCACCAAAAGTGGGATACCCTATCTTCTGGTGTATTAGTCCTTTTTTGATGCTATTGTCTAGGTGGTCTAAGCTTTTTGGGTTTTATTCAATAGGCCTATGTTACTCTATCATTGAAATATCAAATCTTAGAAGCTTGAGGAGCTCACTATGCATCTATTTTTAATTTTAAAAGCCCTAAGAGCTCTTTATGATTGAAATTGAATGGAAACTTGGAAAATATAGAGAAGGTATTAGTGTGTAAAGGATAAATTTGACTCACTTCACACCCCATATGTGGGCATGTTTCCTACATACCAATACTCTGAGGAGGGATCAAGCTAATGTAGTTCTCCCATTGAAGTGTTTGGTGTAATTATGTATGATAAATGCAACTAGATGAAGAAATGGATGTAATTTAGATGGTTAAGGACTAGTGCAAAGGTTTGAATAAGCTTGAAATGATCTTTGAAGGCTATATGAAGAGAATAAGGAAGAGTGCTTGAGTGTACTTGCTTGTATTCTTGCTTCTTTCTTGTAAATGAGTGATAACCCTTCTAAATGGACTTTGAATGGCATTTTATAAGGAAATTAATGATCATGGTTTAAATAAATTCATTTTAGACTGACAAGAAAAAGGATAAGTATCTAAAAGAATCTAACCTTAGGACCAATTTTGCACTTGGATAACAGTGCCAAAATTAAGACACCCTAAGTTTTAGCACTCCTATCCAAGTTGGACACTATTGTCTAGAGGGAATGAGACCTAGGGGATGGATATAGGTCTGAAAGAGCTACCTGGGTTTGTAAGGGTTAAGTCCAAAAGGATATGGATGACTAAGAATCAATGAAAGAATAGCCTAGAAGGGTTGTGTAAGCAAATAGGAAGACCTATGGATTAGGTGTCATTAACCATACTTAAGTCATCTAATTTTACATTTTATATGACTACATTTACCTCCCTTTATTCTAGTGATGCAACAAAGTGAAATACTAGGATAAAGGAAAGTAAAAGGGATACCTAAACTTACCTATAAGGGAGAAGATCATGAAGTTGTGTGATGTTGGATGTGCATAGAGAGAGCACGCTATGAAGTGTGAATCTACAATGAAAATATAAAATTAGATCAGTTCTTACCAAATACACTATATCTAAAATAAGAACATTCAAAATCTAAGTAAGAGGAAGAGAAAGGAATGAATACACCTCACTAGGTATGCAAACCAATACAAAACCTATTGTGTTGTTAGATTGTGCCGGATGATGGTAGGTATGTGTTGAATCAAGAGTAATATCATGAATAGAGCTGAATACTCAATTCCCCAAAAAGTGGCTCAAGAATTTAAATGCTATCCCTTTGACTCTATCATCACCAACTAAGTGAAGTTAACAAATCATACGTGTGTTAGTCAATGTTTAGACTGTGTGTCTAATCCATCTGAATATGTGTCTCAAGAATACAAAGTTTGGCCCTTTGGTTCCATCATTAACCTATGAAGTGGTATCGATATAGAATAGATGTCATATGAGATGGATCACTAAACCTATGGATGCATTATAAATCTAATAATGTGGCATGGATAGCCTGAATGCATGCTAAAAACTAGGTCACTCTTGGCCATTTTGAAAGATGGAGGTGAGACTTGTATCAAATCCACTTTGAAATTGATGTAATATGATTATATGAAAGCCAAATCAGGAACTCAGGTACTCAGAAAGTTAAACTTGTATTAAATTTTAAATTGAAAGTTATGAAAACCACTTACACATGGAGTAAGGCACGTAACTACTGAGAATGCTTGAATAATAAATTGAACTCAGAAATAAAAGAAGACCAATGTGACATGCACATTTCCCCCAATCACTGATGTGTAAAACATGGATTCTAATTTGGATGTTATGTCAACTACATAATCTAAAACTAAAAGTGGAAACCATCATGCCATGCATGATAACCCCCTATATCTAGATTCTTTGAGAAAACTATATTGAACTACTGATTCTGACTGATCTAGATGTGCAAAAATTGTATCTAAACTAGACTTTTTACCTATTTATAGAAAACTTGAGTGTTTTTTTGCCTAGATAGGAGCACCAAAATGAAGATGCCCCTATGTTTTTCACTACTATCCAGTTTTGGCACTATTGTCCTATGCTGCTGAAATTGGTTGTTGATCTAGAACTATTACTATTTTTTGCTCTATTCTAACTATTTTAACCTCTGTATTTTGAATTGGGTGATCTAAATACTACTATTTCAACTGTTAGGAGCTTTAATCTCTATGACAAAACCCTTATTTTTTGCCTCATCTTTTGAGGGTAGGAATGATGAACTTGTAATGACTAACCTTAGAAGAAAGAGTCTTGCAAGTGTGTTATGCTATATAGATACATGATATATCAGTCATATTTGACAAGATATCTCTAGATATAGAAATGTTTGTATTGAGATATTGATGTATCAATAGGGGTATTCCTAGATAGCTATAATAATGTAAAATCATGTGCAAAGTACTGAACTTGAGGAGGAAATGTTAGATGTTAGTTGTTAAAGGAGGGATGGAGTATGATGTCCATCATGGAATCCAATAAAGTAAGGGAAATGCATGATGTGGATCATGGCATTTCACACATTGAGAAGAAAATAAGTAATCAAGAAAATAAGAAAGAATCAACAAGAAAGAATCATACAGGGATGGCCAAGGGGCCATGCAAATAAGGGACATAGACATATGTCACTCAAACTAGAAAACATGCATAGAAGGCATGTCCACATACATATACAAGTGAAATAAGCAAAGTTGGCACATAGTTCATAGGCACATGGAAGAGTAAAAATAAAAGACATTGGTAAATTTACTAAGGCACACACATGAATAAAGGCAAAGGACATTGACAACTATCCTAAGACATAAACATGAACTAGAAATGCAATCACACAAGCTATGCTAAGCAAGAGGAGAAAGCATGTAATAAATCAAAACATAGAATCACATATAATTAATCAAAGAAAATGTGAAATTATGCAAGACACATTTAGTACAAGACTAGGTATATGTTAAGAGATACACAAGTATTAGATACTAGTCAAATGTCGATATAGTAATTTGTGTAATCTAGTAAGTAATGTGCACCAACATGATACTTCATGATATGTAGTGTATGAATGACATAAACTAGATGGTGTTGTCATGTAGAAGATTCCCCTAGTGGGTATTTATAGTGATGTGTGTCTCAAATGTAGAAGTAGGAATGCCCCCTCAATGGGTAGAGTGAAGCAATCAAGTAGCTGGATGTCACTACACACACTCAAATAAGATCAAGTGAAGCATGGCAATGTAGATAAGTCAACATATAATAACATGAAAAAACAAATTTAAGTCCTAGTATGATATTAATAATGTAAATCATGAATGATGCATATAATCAAAATGTTTTTGGTATTTTTGAATTATTTGAATGTTTTTATATTTTAAAATTTTGTGAATGTTTTTGAAAATATTTTAACTATGCAAAATCAAGAAAAAGAGATTATATACAAGTAGATTGGGATAGGATGATACTAATTTATAATTCTCATGGGAGACTCCCTATCATGGTGTCTTGTATCATGGTATCTCATTTAAAACTAATTGTAGTGGGTTGTTATGTGAAATAGGTCCTAGAAAACTCATCCATAGTGAATATTTCTTTGAAGTGATACTCTATGATTTGTATGACTGAGTAATAGATTGATATGGAGCTAAAACCTATGATAGTGGCTCATTTAATACCAATCATAGTGGGTTACTACTTGAAATAGGTCTTGAAAAACTTGGTCATAGTGAATATTTCACTGAACCAATACTCTGTGATGTGTATGTGTATGGAACTATACTATATATGTCATATACTACACTATTGTATGTAGGCTGAGTTCATTGTATGGTCTCTAAATATTTTGAGTATATGGGATAAGAGATCTCCTATGATGCTCTATCTAATAAATTGCATTACTCTCATGATGAGTAATCAATGATTCCTATGAAGGAATGTCTTAGGAGGACTCAATCATAGAGGAATGAGGTCTATGGTTCTATGATGGAGGATATCTTGATTCCCCATATGTGAATGCTATGATGCCATTATCAATACATATATTAATGTAATTCTTGAGTCTATAACAATCATTATCTCTATTTCCATAGATATGATGGTAGTTGTAAAAGGGTTGATGTGGTTGCCTGTGTAGGGGATGTGGATCCCAATGATGAGTATAAGGCAATATGATTAACCTCCTATCTAGTAGTGTTGATAATATAACATATGGGCTATCCCTCTTTGAATAAAAGTGTAATGGTGCCCTAATATTATTTTCTATAGTGTTTATTGTAGGTTGTGATTTATTGTTTTGATATATAACATTTCTTACAACCAATTGACTAGTTGAAGGTGCATATAGATGATTGGCACTAGGGTACCTTTGAATCTTTTATATTGTAATATGATTTTATAATATTTTTATCTTTTCATTTAATAGTTGATTTTTCATTCATAAATATGAAAATATCTTACTCATGTTGGTGATTTGATTCCTTAGAGTCTCACAAGTGCAAACCTTAGTTCCTTCTGATTGAATATGTAAGAACATATGTTAAAGAGGGTTTAAAGAAGATCTAGATAGAATGTATGCATTAGGATAAATAGTATAGGATACCTCACCTTTTTTAGTGGTGATAGCATGGACTTGGTTAGAGGGAAAGTAGCTATCACCCTCTTGAGGGAGAGGAGAAGAAAGGATGTCTTTCTTCTGCATGAAATATGACATTGAAACAAGAGTAGCTAAAGAGGCATATACATCCAGGTAGAAAATATGCATTTAGGCTAAAATGCATGTAAGTGGAGTTATAAATTATATATAAATATAATTATAGAGAACTTTCCACATGAAAGATAGAAAACAAGGGATATAAAGCATGAATTTGTGCATGTATGAATAAGAAATTGTGACCTTTGCTATGACATTTCTAATATGTTTAACATGATAAGCTTGAAGATTTTTCCATATGAGAGATAGAGAGAAAATGTTAGAGAGCATGAAATTTTGCATGAATGCATAAAGGTTTTTGACATGTATTATGACATTTTTAATGTGTTTAGCATAATGAATATGGAGATTTTTCCATATGACAAATAGAGAGTAAAGGATAGAGAACATGATTTTGTGCCTAAATGCATAAAGAGATTTGACTTGTAACATAATATTGATAACATGTTTAGCATGATAAACTTAAAAAATTTTCCATATGAGAGATATAGAGTATGCAAAAATCATATTTAAATATTATGTAAATTTAGCAATAAATGTTGTAAGATCATCCCTTATTATGAAAATTAAGCATGAAATACAAAGAATGAAACTTTGTACTAACATATGATAGACTTCATCATTCATGTACATTATATGACCTATTATGGTTTCCTTATTATTTGTAATAAATGTAAGAAAAATTTGTAAATAAAGGAGCATCATTTTTACAATTTGGCTATGGATGTAAGGTGATACCTCAAGAAGCAAAGTAGGAGATAGTATATGCAACTAGGGATTATTGAATGAATTTTTAAAAATTAGTATGATAATTTTAAAATTTTGATATGAATTTATATAAAATTTTGCTTGAAAAATTTAGGAAAAATTATAAATATATTTTTCCTAGTGTTTGGAATGTGTTTGTATACAAAAAGGACCTAGTATATGAAAACTAGGGTTTTAACAAAATATATGATAATTCTTCAATTAATTTGTAGTTTTTTTATTTTTAAATATAGGAGAAATTAAGAAATTATGGTAGAAAATGAAAAATAATTTACGCTAAGGTTTCTAGGGTTTTTGTGCAAAATTCAAAGTAAGTCAGGTTCACCAAATGTTTTATTATTTTTAGAATAATGGAGTTTTATTCCTAATTAAATAAACATGTCTGAGTAAAGAGAATCAGTAAATAATATGTAAGAATTAAGCTACTAATTTATGTAAATAGATTTGTATTTTTTCCTTTTCTAAATATAGTAATAAATAAGAGAAATCTAATTTAGCTTATTCTGAATGATCTAGACTAAAATAAGGTCTGATACTAGAGGAACAAGACTGGAAAAATATTATAAACTAGATCTTGATGTTCATTTATAGATTGGACAAGAGCATCAAAAGTGGGACACCATATTGTCTGGTACTATACTCCTTGTCTGGTATTATTTTCCAAGTGGTCTGAGATTTTTGGGTTCTATTCAGTAGGCCTGTGTTACTCTATCAATGAAATATTAAAGCTTGGAATCTAGATGAGTTTGTTGTGCATTTGTTTTTAATCTTCAAATCCATAGGAGATATTTATTCTTGAACTTGAATGGAAATTTTGAAAAGATAGAGAAGGGGTTAGTGTGTAAAGGATACACTAGAATAAATTCACACTCATGTGTGGGCACGCTACCTACATACCAATACTCTGAAGAGGGATCAAGCTAATGTAGTTCTCCCATTGAAGTGATTGGTGAAACTATGTATGATAAATGAAAATAGATGCAAAATTGGATGTAAGTTAGATGGCTATGGATTGGTGCAAAGATTTGGATAAGCTTGAAATGATCTTGGAAGGCTGTATGCAGAGAATAAGGAAGAGTGCTTGAGTGCACTTTCTTGTATTCTTACTTCTTTCCTATAAATGAGTGCCAACCCTTCTAAATAGACATTGAATGGAATTTTATAGGTATATTAATGATCATGAGTTAAATGAATTTGCATTAGGCCAATAATAAAAAAGGATAAAGATTCAAAAGAATCTGAATGTTAGGACCAATTTTGCACTTGGACAACAATGCCAAAATCAAGACACCTTAGGTTTTAGTGCGCTTGTCTAAGTTGGGTGCTATTGTCTAGAGGAAATGAGACCTAGGGGGATAGATATGGACTTGAAAGAGATACCTAGGTCTATAAGGGTTAAGTCCAAAAGGCTGTGGATGACTAGGAATTAGTGAAATAATAGCCTGGAAGGGTTCTGTAAGCAAGTAGGAAGGCCTATAGATTGGGTGTCATTAGCCATGCTTAAGTCATCATATTTAGCATTTTATATTACTATAGCTTCTTGTTCTTTCATTATATGTCATAGATCTATGATTGATGGAATTTTTTTGAATAGTATAGCTTCATGTAATGTCAATAATAAACTATGATTGAATATGTTTGTGAGTTCTCTATCTACAATGGGGCTATTCATCTTTACTAATATAGTTTTATACCATAAGACATTCAACTATTATCTCATTGGATTATTTATTTAGTTATGTAACTTGAGAATATGAAATCTTGTCACTAATGTTGATTTAAAAGTGTGCCAAAAATATATATGCTAGTTTATTAAACATTGTGATGGATTGATTAGGAAGATCATAAAACCATTGTGATACATAGTCTTTTAAGCTGTGGGGAAATAACTTAGTCAGGAACCAATCATTAGACACATAGTATAATAATGCTATGTGAAAACAACTTAGATGATACTCTAGGTCGCCCTTACCATCATACAAAGTAAGCTTTGGTGCCAAAAATCTAAAGGGCAAATGAGTTACCACTATATGTTGTGCCAAAGGTGTATGTAAGAGCACATGGGAGTATAAAGCATAAGATGGTCTAGTATAACCTTGTTAAATATGTAACACCTTGGACTATAGATAATTGATATCCTACATAATGGATTATACATATGAAGAAGAGGGCAATGTACTAGTCACAAGTGGTGGTGCCACTAGTGAGAGTTAGCTAGTTGTAGTAGGTTATTGTAGAATCTAAGTTGCCCTCATATTAAAAGTAATAATATTATTATTTTTGAGGTTGGAGGATTGACCTATAGTGTATGTTATTAGATCTCATTGAATAATATAGATAAGGTTATATTGCATATCAAGATGTTTAGAAATTAAATCTTGAAAATGTTACTTATCGGTCTCATCAAATCGGTTATTGAATTCTTCCATTGTAGATTGGGAAGTAGGAAAAAAAAAAGTTATATATTTCAAACCTTTTAAAAAATGAAATCTATGAAAGATTTTAGAAATAGAATAATGAATCAGATCTAATATTTTAAAATTAATTACTAAACATAGAATATAAACCTTAAGAGCATCTAAGGCTAGGGTTTGGACATTATTCAAAGTAAGTTGGGTTCACCAAATGATGTAAATTTAAAGGGAGTTATGGAATGTAAAACCCTAAGTTTCTAGTGTTGGAATGATAAATTAGGGAATAAATATATAATATTATTAGTTTTTATTTTTTCCAATAATTATATTTTTTTACTTAGCCTATAAATAAAAATAAATTGAAAGAGATTTACTTAGCTGGAAACTAACTAATATGGATAAATGATAGGCTAAAAATTGCTATATAAATTGTGCAAGGTGTTGTAAACAATAATCAAGAGTCAAAAACCCTCTTAGACAATAAAATGGTCCTCTAGATAGTAGCATACCATGCTAGTATCCTTTGGTATTAGGGATAGTGAGATTTTGGGTGGACCTTCACCTAGTTCTAAGGAGCTTGTACCTATGTGAAAAGATGTTGGTTCACTATATGTTCCCTATTTTGATAGATTTAAATACGAAACCCTAGGCCTCCATGTTTTTTAGGGTATTTGAGGAGAACATGTAGAAAAATAATGGTGTTAGCAAGGTAGGTTGGATGTGACCTAATAACCCCATATGTTTAGGATTGCCTACATACCAATACCTCAAAATGGGATCAAGCCCGATGTAGTCCTCCCAATATAAGTGCTAGTAAAAGTGAAAGTTAATGTTAGTACGAGTGTTAGTTGGAGTTCTTTGATTGTAACTTGAGACTAGAAATCTAAGTAATTTGAACTCTAGTCTATTGTAGATGTGCGTATGTAGAAGTAGGGCATAATAGGGATCAATGAACTTAATTTTCACCATTATTTCTTAGTTTTTTTTACTTTTGGCATCCAATTTATGTTTAGGGGATAAATTTATGCAATTGGTCTATATATATCATTCTATTTATTATCAATTTGTGAAATAGGTCTAAACTAACCCTAAGTTTCTTTGAGGAATGAAAATATATCCATTAGGAGATTAAAGAGAAATGGGACATTAGAAATATCCTTTAGTTAATAGTGCAATGTGATATAGTCTAAATAAATGTGATAATGTCCATGTTGTAGGAGCGGGTGAAACAGAGACCTAGGTGTCTAGGGGGTGGCTTAGTGTTGATTTTGGTATATCTGGGAAAGGGTTGGACTTACACAAAACCTGGACAAGGATCAAGAGAGGCCATAAGATAGGTTTATGGATAAGATAAGTATAGGGTGGTATCAAGTGACACTAATTTCACTAAGATACCATTTTATATGACTATATAAAACAAGTTCCTTTCTTACACAAAATCACACAATTACAAAGATCAAAACCTTAGTCAAACCTAGGTAATCAATATGTGTTATTTTATTTCTAATTTTATTTAAGTAAATTATAAACTCTAATTTTATCTTATGAATTAATAAAATTTTAATTCAATCATTCACTTTTATTTAAAATAAATCATTCACACTAGTGTGCATTCATCTGAAAACATTGAAAATTTATTTCAAGATTGCATATGTAAAAAAATTATTGGGTGTTCACTTGTATTTTTTGTTTAAGATACATATCATATTTTGAATTATTTATATGTTATTAAAATCATATATCGCATACTATATTCATCCATATATAATTCATAAAATAACAAAAATAATTGCATTTAGCTTGCATCTAGGAAAAGTAAAATCATCACTTGCATTGTTAAAATAGATTTTGTTTCCTTGTCTTGCATGCATAAAAAAATGAATAAAAAATACAAAAAATAAATATTATTTCATTTCAAGTTTAGTTTTTTTATCATTATTTAATTTTAGTTATTTATTTTCATCAAGTAATTAGCTTTCATTTCAGTCAAATATTCCAAAAAACAACTAAAAAAACAATCTACCAATGCCTTGTCAATCCAAACACAAGCATCCTAAAACCTTGCTTCAATAGTTAAACAATTTATTTAATAATTAATTTTAAAAAAAGATCATATACTTATACCTTGCCTTTTCTCCTTTGTATGACACTTTCTAAGACACCCAGTCTTATCAGAGATGGTATTTTCCCTAGGGTTAGGGCATCTAGTCCTACAATCAACACACAATTAGATATTAGTGACAAATTGAGACTTGAGGTTTTTTTGATACACCTATTCCCCATCACATCATCAATTATCTTAAATACCAAGAGGAATGATAATAAGTCCATGATCCACCCATAATCATCCTCCCCATTGAGACCATTCATATGTGATTTGACCTTAGATTTTCATTTCCATCTCCTTTTATTTTCGTCAAGTCTAACCTTTATTCATGTCATTCAAACTCATGTATGACATTGATTAGGCATATTCAACTTGATAGAGTTGATATCATCCATATATTCATTCAAGATGAGCATCCCTACTTCATTGATCCTAGTATTGATTAGGATCTTTGCCTCATTATCTAAAACACCAAAGGACCTTAGAGTTTTGTTTCTACATAGCCAAATACTCTTAACAAGAAACATGAAGTTATGTAAGATCATTATAATAACATGATATTACTCATTCATAATCCCATTACACCCAAAAATCATCCCAATCCTTAGCTCTACCCATCACCGATCAATTCATCAGTTGTTTTGCTTGATCTTAGGAAGTCGAGTGCATAGTTTAACATGTGTTATTTATGTGCATAAAAATTTGATGAACCTAATGTGAAAGAATTACGTATTTTGTGTTTCCACATTATTATACTTATTAATTATAATGTATCCATCATACCATATCCTTACATTTATTATGTAGGTATCCATATACCCAAAGAATATGACTGGGCATGACCTAGGTAGGTCTCTTGGCCTGGAGGGCTATAAAAGGAGACAAATTAACTCTAGTGAGGATTTTTTGGTAATTTAGAATGACCCTAATTTCAAAACCAATGTATATTATCAATAATAAAGTTATTATCATCACAATACTCAAAATAGGATGACAATCCACATTCATAAGATGCAAAACATATCTAAAACTACTAGTAATCATCCTGACTCTAATACTATGACCCTAATTGGAGGGAGTGCAACCACTCCTCTATTTGTACTAGACCATCTATTAACTTATATAACCAATATGAAAAAATTGTTGATAAGTATGACCATTATATAGTAAGAATCCATTATTTGGAGGATGAAGTTAATCATATGCAAGTAGATACACATCCCTCTAGTGGGAACCAAAATGCCTCTAAATTTTTGGTTTAATCCCTAACCTCCACCCTTGAGGCTCCCATTCAAAATCAATCTCTTAATGGTAACCAATATCTCAACTATAGCCCTCATATAAATGATACTCTTGAACCTAGTGCCTCCACTAGCCCAAATGGGTTCATCAATACTTTGGTGAGCCACATTCATGATATAGAGAATAACCAACAATATTTGAATCAAGAAGTGAACTCAAAACCTCCTACCTAGGTTAATTCCTCCTCTTTTACTATCCAAAAAATGAATCATAAAACATTTTAACAACAATATTACATGCTCCCACCATAATGAGATCATATGCCTTCCCCATGCTATGCCTCTAACCAACCCCTTGGGGACATCCTTACTTATACATTCCCTAATCCTGACACCTCAAAAATTATAAATCTTACCAAGAACCTACCCAAACCCCAATTAGAGGTGTTTTAACTTACACTTCACCCAATCAATTAAATAAAATATACCCATTTACCTCCTTAAGTTACGTACCTCCCACGTACACTCCTCATACACAAACTAGCCATGTGTCTCCCTATGTTCCTCTAGGCTATTTAAAAATTATGCACACCCTGACTCAACATATCTCAAACCCTTTTATGTCTAATAGTATTAATCCCTATTTATATA
>JARHVA010010882.1:0-2500 GCA_037957365.1 Torreya grandis | reverse complement strand
TATCTCTAGCTATATAAGATCATTTTTTGAAAATTTTCCAAATACTTTGAAATAGTTTCTATAAAGGTAATCCATAGGGAAAAAATATCTTATTGAATCTATGGTTGCTTCATACTCATGCTTTGACCCTCATCCCACCATACTGGAGTTTAATTTCATAATATTGGTTAGGACAAAGCCTCTTGTATGAAATACCTATAGTGACCAAACCATTACCCATATTGGAAATGATGATAGTCCATTAGTTCTTAATATACCTAGGAATAATGAGACTATTCTTTAGTTTTTAAGAGCCTATAATGACATCTCATCTATCCACCATAAGATGGGTTTTCCCTCACTTTTTATCCCCCATTAGCTCTTGGATGAAAATACTATGATTATTATTTCCAAATCAAATATTACTGATCCTTATAATGATGAGCACAATTTTTTCAACACAGAGAATGAAGATCTTGATCTTTTCCCAACCCCTAATGTGTTTAAGGTAGGAAATAATTCCTCATTAAGGAAACCATTGATATTAACATTGGGAATGAGGAGAGTCCTATAATTCTCAATTTTGGGTCTTCATTTTCACCATAAGAAGTGGAAGGTCACCAATAACTACTTACTAAGCTCTAAAAGGCTTTCACCTTCTCCTAAATTGATATGGTGGGTATAAATCTTGAGTTTATAGTCAATAATATTGTCACCATACTAGACTCAAAGTTAATAATGAAAAAACCTAAAAAAATCAAACCAAATATAGTGTTAATGGTAAAATAAGAGGTCATAAAAATCCTCAAAGTCAGATTTATCAAAATAATGGACTATTCCAAGTGGATGTCTAATATTGTCCCCATTCTCAAGAATGGTAAGATCATAATATGTATATATTTTTGAGATATAAAAAAATCATGTTCTAAATATGAATTATATATCCCTTCCATTGACATCATTATTGATGCTATAAAAGGATATGAGTTGCTATCACTTATGGGTGGATTCTTAGGATATAATTAGATCCACATTTATAATAAAGATCCGAGTAAGATCTCCTTTACTACATTATGGTGAACCTTTTATTATGTTTTGATACCCTTTGATCTTAAAAATGTCGAGGTAACATATCAAAGGTCCATGACCCACATTTTTCATGATCTTATTCACAAGATAGTGGAGGTTTACATAAATGATATTATAGGGAAATTGAGGAGAATAATTGTGCACTTATAGGTATTACACACCATGTTAACATGTTTAATCAAATATGATATTACCCTCAATACTAAGAAGTGTTTTTTCATAGTTACAGGAAAAAAAAATCCTCAACAACATTATCTTCCATCTTGAAATTGATATCAATCCTACCAAAATTTATGCAATTTTGGATATGCTTCACCCCACTGATGAGTCATAGATGAGATCATTTCTATGAAATCTAGGGGCCATTCAAAGATTCATACTAGACCTCACCTATGTATTTCATCTAATCAATAACTTGCTTAAGAAGACAATTTTCTTAGCTTGGAAAGATGATTTTTAGGAGGCATTTAAAGTGATAAAATCTTCCTTATGTCTAACCTCATTCTCATGGTGCCAAATCTTGATAATCCCTTCATACTTTACATTAAGACAACTGAGGTGTCTCTCACCTTCATGTTGGACCAAGAGGATGATATTGGCAAAGAACATGCCATTTAATTCATCACACACACTCTCATGGATTATGAAACATGTTATATACAAGCAAAGGAGTGTTTGTTAATTGTGTTTGTAAAAATGATTGTATCACTATATGTTTAATCAGTAAATGTGGGTCATAGTAATGTCTCAATCCTTATGAATGTTTTTAATCTATCCAGCCCTCTCATGAAAATTTAGGCATATTATCACACTTTAAAGTGAGTTTGGGCTTACTTATATCAACCAAAAGTCCATCAAGGGACAAATCATTGATAATTACTTAGAAGATTCCCCATGGAGGTTGATTATCTTAATGACACAATTTTATCTAATGAGTTAATTGTTACATAAAGAAACCTCTTATCATTTATTCTCCTTGGTATGTCAATATTGTTCATTACTTAATTGATTACACCTATTCTAAAGGGACCAAATCTCAATAAAGGTAAAACATTTGCATTATATCTTCCAAGTATGTCATTTTAGATGGGTTATCTACCACATGGACTTTAAAAACATGTTGATGATATGTGTATGCCAAGAGGAGTCAGAAAGGGTCATTTTCCATTGTCATAGCAGGGTTTGCAGTGGTCAATTTAGAGGCCACATGACTAATCACAATATACATATAACGGGATACTTTTGGCCCACTCTTGAACATTATGTCATCAAATATGTTAATAAATTCAAGAAGTTCTAACACTTATCTCATGAGATCCACATTTCTCTTTAAGATTTACAATCCATTGTTATACCTTGGCCCTTTTCCACTTGTGGTCTAGATACGATAGATAATCTTTCCCTTTCTTCTTCACATGGTCACCACTTCATT
>JARHVA010010881.1:65000-117799 GCA_037957365.1 Torreya grandis | reverse complement strand
AGAGATATAGAAAAGATTTATCCTTTTAGATGTAGAAGTAGATGTGGGGGAATAAATTATAGTACTATTTTGATGTGAGGCTTGTTTTGGGGTAGGAAAGATACATTTAGAGGTATTGGTTGTATTCTTTGACCCTTTACTTTAAACATACTTGACTAGTCTATTTAACTGATCTAGATAAGATATCAAGTATTTGTCTTCTGACATTTGAATTTTGGTTTTATTTATGTGATAAATAATATAAAAATAAGGAATGGATGCAAATAGAGTAGGATTATCTTTAGAATCATAATTTATTAGCTTATGAGTTTGAGAAGAAGAAGCTACATACTTATCTTTTGGAGCAAGAGAAAAAAGGTATAGGACTACCTCTTTTAAGAACGCTTATATCTAATCTATAATCTCCCTTTTCTTGTTATTTGAAAGGCTTTTCACTATATTGTAAATTTTATGACATTGTAAACATTGCAAAAGAGTTACTATGATATTCTTCAAAACACTTCTTCATAATCACTTTCTGATTGATATTCAAGGTAGCCTATGTTGGAGTCACCAGCAAGATCTATAAAATCATCTTCATCAACAAAAAATTGATGAGTATCAGTAATAATCTAATCTTCTCCATTCATCTCAACATGATTTTTTATGAGAACCTTCAATTACTTGTCTCTATGTAGGCCCAATAATGTAGTTCATTATCTGATTATTAAAATTTTGTGCAGGTGTTTTACTAGTGGGAGTAACCTTAGTAGCTTGAGTGATTTATCTTTTGACATTTAGCAAGTCATTATCTAACTTTTGTAATAAGGGATAAATATTTTGTGATGTTTTTGAAGTAGAATAATCACCCTTAGAATCCATTTTCTTGATCTTTCCAGCTATTATCAAGTCATCTTCAACATCTATAGCAAGATTTTGAGTTGTTGATAAATTAGTTAGACATGCTTTACATAGATGATAACTAACCTTTGGTATTTTGGATTGATGAATAATCACTTCTAATTATCTCTAGTGGGTAGAGAATCTTGATGGCTTTTATATACTAATCTATTAAACTTAGAAATGAAATCTTGCATGTGTTCATTTGGTTCTTTTTTGAGCTGGGTCAGTTGGGAGAGAAATATATATGAATCGTCATTATATTTGAATCTCTTTTCAAAGTGTTCATGTATAGTGGCCTAACTAACTATAGTCATGCAAGGTCTCAATGAAGAGTTTGATTGAGACATCTTCATGCTCAATGTCAATTACTCCATAGGCTATAAAAAAAAGTAGCCAACCTCATCTAGACTTTGTTTTCTATCACTTGTAAACTTTGAAAATTTCTTTCTTAACCCTTTTTGGTATGTCATAGAGAGGAGGAATCAAATTCAAAGGTGTAATTTATACCTCCCAAGGGATGGTAAGTGGTATCACCATTCTTCTAGGAATAAGGAACTGAGGGTTTATGAGTTAAATTAATCTTGAATAATTATGGTAAAGTTGATTCTTAAGAGTTTGCGCTCATCTAATAAGTGAGAGACTACCTCTTATTGTTCTAGCTTAGATGAGAAAGATGAAATTAAAACATTATTATAAGTCAAAGAAGTCATTGGTTTGGTCTTGAGCTCTCCTTGCTATGGTAAAAGGTTGATTTGCCAGATTGAATCACAAAAATTCTTCTAAAGATTTACTCAAGTAATTTAGTTTATAAGAAAAGACCTAGGTGGTAGTTATTTAACATGCAAGAGTTCAAGAAAAATAAAGTGTAACATGAAAAAGGATGTGTTTCACTCATAAGTGTGTAACTGCTAAGCATGTAGCATTTTTAAACAATGGTTTGAAAAAGAGGAATTTTAGAGAACTACAAGGTAATTTGCACCTATATCAACTTGTGTGAGTAATCTAAATTTATTTCTATGAGTTAAGTTTTTTGTCCCTAGTAGAGTCACCAAAAACTATTGCCTATATATTATATAGGTAATCAAAAGTACCTAGGTAGTCATTGGATTAAATCCCTTTTATTTAATGGTGAAGCTCCTATATGCTTATGTCTATTTACTTCTAATCATTCACAGCTCTTAGTTATTTACAAATTATACAAATTATTTGAAATTTATCTAATTTTTGGGGTATTACTTTAATCACAAAGCTCATGAACCATAACAAAATGATTTTGTATCAAGTAGTTGTTTCAAAAAATGTGTAAAGAAGTTTTAGGAAATAGAGGATGAAAGACTAGAATATGTGAGAAGAAAGAAGTTGCACTTCACAATAAGTAGTTTTACAAAACTTATTAAATATATACAAGTAAATAAACATTTAAGAGATGATAATCCTTTGAAAAAATGACTAAGAAAGAGCATAATTCATATTTCATATTTAAAGATAACACAGATTTTACCATTTTAATCTTCAAAAATCCACCAAATGATCTCTTAAGATACAAAGTTCCATAGAAATCAACATCCTTCTTATTCAGTTTGAACCAATTTCAAACAAAAGAAAAAGTCAAAAATCTAAACACAAAGTTATAGATTACTTAAACTCTCTTTCTTTAGTTCTAATTGCTTTCTAAAAAAATTACCATCCCTAGGCATGTAGGCCTACACTTATATTTATACAATTTTAGAAGTCAAAATCAAATAAGAGACAACTCTTTCAATTTCCATGTGTTATGTTAAAAATTAGGAACCATTGAGAGACATCCTCCTAGTATTTATCCATTGTGGCATGTAATGGCCAATGACATGTAACACTTTTTTATTTTACTATTTGAATAAAAAATAATCTCTTTACATGCAATGCAAAGCTTTCTCAAGTAATTTGATTTTTATGAAATAATGTTAAGTAATGGCATGTAACCATGTTACTTGAGTCTTATTTTTTACAAAGTAATTCACTTTGACAGGTAACTTCAATAAATGGTTTTAATTAAATTAATTACTTATAATAAAGTTACTTCAAACATATTACTTGAAGAAATTAAATTAAAATGGAAGAAGAAAGAAGAAGTTGAGAAGAGGAGAAAAAATAATCACTCCACATTGTGAACTTTAGATCTACACTTTTCTCTATATTTGATATTCTAGGACATCATGAACTATATTGTTGTGTCATCTAGTTTGGCAAGTGATTGCATTTTGATTTCATATCTTAGTAATTCTCTTTCTAGCTTTCTCCAATAAGCTTTCACCCTCTCAAGTCTTGGCTCAAGCCTCTTGATTAACTCATTTATATATTTTGTTGTGAAAGGAGTTGTGACCTTTTAAATTAATTTCTTGAATTGTTGATATAACTGTTTAGATGTCCTTAGATTTTTCTTAAAACAAATATTATTGAGACCAAAGATGAAATCCTCTAGATTCAATTTTTCATGATGATCATCTTCTTCTAAATTATGCATCTCTTCAATCATATCCCAAAGAATATGCATGTAAAAAGATAAGATGTACTCTTCTTGTTTTTCTTTTTTTATTGTCCCTTTAGGAATAGTTTATTCTTCGATTAAAAATGTCTCACTCAAAGTGTTTATTCTTTGAAGACTTTCTTACTTCAACTTAAAAATCCCATTCTCATTTTTTGTTTCCTACATCACTACCTTTATCTATGTTATTTATTTTCAATAGTAGCTCGAGTACCTAGGACCTCAAGAAAGTATTTATGAGAATTTTGAAATATCTTCTCTATCCACTCATCAATGGATTTAGACTTATCTCTAATATCCTCTACCTCAATTATTATTTCTTAACTAATAGAATCACCTAAAATAATTGACTATTGAGGAGTATATCTTGCCACTTTGGTAATTATTTCATATAACTTTACAATTTGTTTCTTCAATTTGGCTTTTTCAGCTTTCTCTTCATCAAGCTTATAGAATAGAGTATTGATCAAGGTTTGAGTATCTTTCTTAAAACCTTATGTGGTATGTTCTCTAATAGAAAATTTCATGAATATTAAGTCTTGTTTAGTGACTTTATATTTACCCTTACCCTAAGGAGGAATGGATATCTCTACAAGCTTATTCCCTTAAGGTTCAGTTATCAACTTGGAAATTACTTTAGTAATCTTGGGATTCTTTCCTTTTCAATCAAGACTCTTTAATATCTGCAAAAATAAATATCCTCCAAATTTATTACTTCTCTAGTCTCAAGAACTATCTATAATGTTAACTAAGATGAGAAGTCTATACTTTTCAGAGTAACTAAATGTAAAATCATTTGTTGTTGATTTCTTCTTACTACTATGTCTTGGGAAGTATATTTTTATGTGTCTAAAACACCCTATACTACATTAGGAACTACTTGCTCATCTTTTTCTTTCCCTATCTCCTTCTCAACTTCTTTCTCTTTCTCTTTCTCTACTGATTTCTAATTCTCCTTTTTCTTCTACTTTGATGCCTCCTTTTCCTTCTCCTTCTCTTTTTCCTTTTCCTTCTTTTCTACCCTTTTTTCCTTCCTAGGTTCAACTATTTCCTTTTGTTTTTCTTATGATACCTCTTGAGATGAGGTCATTTTTTTAGAAGTTACCTATTCTTTCTCTTTTTGAGTGGTTGGTTAATCATCTAAAGGGGGTGGAGGTGGAGTAATGGGTGGAATAGATGGAGTAAGAGGGGGAGGAGGAACAATAGTCTTCTTATAAATGGGATTCTCAAAGTCTTGATGCTATGATATTTTGTAGGTGGCATGAGTATTGATGGATTTGTGATAGGTGTAGAAGAAGTAGAAATTATTGGTGGAGAAGTATCTATGGAAGTGAATAATGGGGTGTGGTGAAAACTAGTTGAATTAGTTCTTTATATTTCACCATAGAATAAGTGTCATTGGAATTATTCTTCAACTTCAATTTCATATTAGGAACTTGACTTCTTTCTTCTTGAATTACCTTCCTCTTTTGACTTATCTGAGTAGTTTCAGTCATTAATTCCTTCATGCAAAACTCCTTATTAAGGATCCATGGGGAAGTCATGGTAAGGAATATATAATTTATTTTTGTAATATTTTTAACTTTATCTTTACAAAAAATAATCTTTGAAAGTGCAGTGTTATTCCCTCTTACTGCATGGGAGGCATCATTAGTTACAATTTCATTATCCTCCATGTCCTTTGGTTTTTTTTTCTAAATCAAAATCGCAAATATGCTTAATAGTCAATCTACAATTTTATCTTCTTATTACATCAAAATCATCCCTAAAATCAATCCAAAAGTCTTCAAGTGTAAGGATATATATATACTCAAGAGAAATTATATTCTGAGCTACACCTCTATAATCAGAATTTGCTCTAGCTTCAAAATGGGTGTAATTGTAGTTGTTGTGCATATCTTTTTACACATTTTTTTCTTTTTAAGTTTTAAGACAATTATAATGGCCAATAATAGTAGGAAATTTGATAAAGGGATGGTGAACCTTTGATTTTAAATCATGTAACTCAATTAGTTGCCTACACAACTCCATAAGGATTGATTTGTCACTGGGATACCTTGGTAATTTGATTAGTGTGCCTAAGAAACCACCAACTCTAATGTATGTAAAATTGAGAAATTTAATGAAGATTCATCTACAACATTAAACTTCTTCCCAATCTACATCCAACACTCTCTTATGTCTCATAGTAGAATTCAACATACAAATGATTTTATAAAAGAACCCATCATTTACCCTCTTATAGTGTTTGAAGTATTCATAAATAACCAAGTGGGGGTAATATTCATATATATGATCTAATGATAATGTTATCTTTTATTAAATTTATAAAACTCTCCACTTGATGTTTTTGCATATACTATGTATGAGGTTATTTTGAAGTCAAAAGTCACCAACACTTGACTCAACTAGTGATCAATGTTATCACTTATCAATCTTGACCATTCAATAATTATATAACTCCTATTAACATCAATGGCCTTGATGTATTCATACATCAAAGTTAAAAATCACTTAGCATTCCTCTCTCCATTTATTCTACATAATCATTGGGTGATATCATCAACTTACTAGATGAAGTTAGACCTTACTACCTATTATGGGAACTTTGAGGGTTTTTTAAATTTCTTCAAATAGTTAGTGTTCATTACTTTAATACATTTTGAAGTTTGTCTTTCCCAGAGACTCTTAGATTTATCCATTGATAAATGTATTACTTTATACTTTACTAAGATATTTAAAAAGTAGTTAGAGTATTAAACATCAAGTATGATTATTACATTACTTGAAGTGTCCTTATCTATTATGGTGAGATAGTCATAGTACTTGACACATTATAGGACAAACTCAAGTAGTTGTGAAAAAATTGGGAAAGTTGTAGCTTGCAAGATTACACTATTGGTTTTCGCTTGCATGAGTGGAGTCTTGATGATATCTTTGGATCTCTCTAATAACTCAATTATGTACACATGCCCCATATGTGTGTCATTGATTTCTAAAACTTTGGATACAACACTTAACTCAATGGGGTACTCTTTATACTCATACTTCTTCTTTGGTTCTTGAGATTTCACAACTTTATTTTCTTTTTCCCTACTCTTCCTAATTGTCCTTGGTATTTCATCAAGTTAAAGTTTAGGGACTTCTTCAATAAGAGTTGTATGTTCTTCTTCTCCAACTATCTCTTCCTTTGATCCTTTTGATCTTAACATTTGTTTTGACTAACACTATATGGATTTGATAACTTTTCTTGAGAGTTAAATGATTACTCCTATTGGTTTAGAAAAGGTTGAATAAATTATTCAAGTTGTTGTCTCAAATAATACTCCTAAGTAACCTTTAGATTTAAAGCATTAGAGAGCCTTAAAAACTCCATGTAACTCCTAATAAGTAATAAGGTATTGCAACTTTGGTTTGGTCTACATAATATAAAAGTGTTAAGTACTCAATAATCTAATAAAGTAATAAGTAATAGTCTTGGAAAAATTTAGGTATCTCTTATTGTATAACTTCAGGTTTATATTAGCAAGTTACTTGGGTTCAAGACTCTGAGTAAGTAATAAGCTATGAGGAGTCAGGGTTTCTCTTGGGTAGTTCATCAGGTTTATTAAGACTTATGACTTTGGGTTTCTTAATACAATTAACTTACATTGGAAAACATGAATAAGTATAATTAAGGAGTAACTATAATTTTGTGGAAAGCAAGCAGTAATGGGAAGTCTAAGAAAGAGGCCTTTTTAAGAGGTTTAGGTTTCTTAAGATAAGTAACTAGGTTCAGGATTCTAGTTATGTAACAAATTATGGAAAACTTGAGTTTATTAATGATCCAAAAATCAAAAGTTTTGATTGATATATAATTAAATAACACAAAAATAACATAGTAACAATGATTTCTTGGAGAAGAGATGTTTTATTACTCAATATTACAAAGACAACCGTATGTTTATCTCTGGGAAGAGATGTTTGATTTCTATTTTGGGTTAAATATTCATTTATAGAAATTTTTAAGGTAGGAGGAGGATGTGGAAGGTCACCAATATTGATGGAGATTAATTGGTTTGACTTCCATGATTTATAATAATATAGAATTCAAGGAATTATTATTTTTAGAAACTTAATATTTTTAGATTCCACTACTAAAATGAAATTTAGGGCACTTCTATTGGGTTTTTAGGGGTCAAAACCCACTAAGTGGATCTTAGTACCATATCACCAAATTATCCTCATTACTATCTTTCCAATGGTTTGAATTGGGATTCAGTCGGAGCTATGGTGTAAAAGTTATGGTTCCCAAAAGTTCTATCATCAATTGGGGTAGAAACGTCGCCCACATTATCACCCAAATTGTTACCCAGATCACTTAAGTAGGTAAAAAGCTACATTTTTATTTCTAAAGGGTTTAATATTTTTATTATTTGTGTTATTTTACCATGCTAATTTCCTATGAGAGTGTTGACAAGGTTTTAAACAACACTTTTCACGCAAGAACAACAATCATATGAAATAAAAATGAGAAAAGATAGTGAAAAAAATCAAAATGATGTGAGATGATTTTATAGTATAATAATTTAATTGAAAAATAGAAATAAAACATGAAAAAAAAAGGAAAAAAAAACTACACACCTCAACTTCAAATGGGTTGTGAAGGTTAAGTGCCAAAATTTCTCCAATATCTTGAATAATGTAGTTTGGGATTCATAGGTGCAGTAACTTGGTCAAATAACTTGAATGTCTGGTGGGAAATGAGGTGGATCTTCTCATGACAAGTATGAGACACATATGAGGGAGCCATGAAATCTTTTAGTTTTTTTCTAGTTTCTTGGATTACTTCTCTTAATTTAGCTTTAGAATTTAAGCAACTTTGCAATCTTGATTTAGTCTTGTGTGTAATTCAGGATCGTAAACCTTCATTATTTCTCCTTGTAAAATTTTGTAATTAAACTAACTTTGAAACCTCAATTTTCTCTAGATTAGCGATCTATGGGTTTATATAACTAATTTACTTACCTTTTGATGAGAATCAAAGTTATTTCTTAAATCTAGTTTGAATTGGGTAGTGCAACTTGATTTTTAAGGGAGAACTTATTTTTTATTTAATAAGTGAAGTAACTTGGAGAACTCAAGATGGCTTGGAAATGGACCCAGATACTTAGATTTTTTATTCTTCTATGACAGATGGTAAATATTTTTTTCAATGATGGCCTTAGGCAGATATTTTTAACCTTTTAGAGTAATTTGAAGAAATTCAAAAAGAAAGTAATTAGAAACAAAAACTATAAAAGACTAAGTATTATTCAGGGGATTGGTTTTAATAAGAACAAATAACTAACAAATGATAAAAGGCAAAAATTAATAGTGATATCGACAAATTCTATTTCTAAAATTTTGGGTCACACTTGGCACCATCATTTATAGAGAGTTCTCACTTAGAGGGATCATCTCAATCCCTAAATTCTACATGATCAATGCATCTTCCTTTGATACCACCACCTCCAGATGTCTAGATTTAGATGAGATAAGATACATTATGTTATTTTGATGTATTTTACATATATATGTCTATGATATTATTATATATAGCCATTATTTATGTATTCATGGACAACATTTTCATATATATGATAATGAATTTAGTTTTGGATTATGTTTTATGGAATTGTTGGGTGAATATTTTGCTGGCTAGCTAACTGGTGACCAAAATAGTTCCTATCGCCACAACATAGGAAGATTGGTCATCTAGGTGTGCAACTTTACTACATCAACTGGGGACAAATCTCTCCTCTCATCAAGGAGAGTTCCTTATAGATACGTAAGAGCTATATACAATATAAATAAGCATAAAATAACACATGGGGGAAGAATAAACCATCCATCTCTCTTCTTTCAGAGATGATGCTCATAGACAAAGGAGAAAAGCCTGGTGAAAACACTGAAGGCACTTCTCTTCTTTCAGAAGTGTTCTTGTAGGAAACAATAGGAGTTTCTTTTAGGTAGTAAAAGTAACTGGTGACAAAGGGCATAGTAACCAGTAGGATGAAATAAAACACAAAGTTTCCACCTCAACTACCCAAAGAGTATAACACAAAGGATAACGGGGGCATAAAGTCATCCCAGAATCCTCAACATAGAAAGAAAAGGAAAAACACACGCTGAAAATAATTATGGAAGCATAAAATCTTCTCACAGTTGGCTTCAGGACACCTCTGTTTTTACCTTCACTAATTCTTCTTGTCAAATTAAATAAATAAGAAGGCTTTTAGGAAACAGTCATAAGAACAATTTCCTAAAGTAACACAAGCCAAAACAACACAAAGTATACAAACAACTTGCTTTCTCATTCAGATAAAATGAAATGAAATTACAATCTGAGCTCAAAGTCTAAGTCTTCTTCTTTCAAATGGATAGAGTTTCACTCCTGTAAAAATGAAAAGTTTCCTTCACAAATGAGAGATATTACAATCTTTTAGAAACTATGTAAGGATTGGGACTTTTTTCCATGGGATGGCCCATGTGCTTTCTGAGCATTGGGAAGAGGAAGTCGCTTGATACATAATACTGTGTCAACTCCTATTTTGACTTTAGGGGTTTAGAATATAGGCCCCACCATTTTTCTACAAACAAGACCACTCCTTTAAGGCATTCATGTGGCTTGTCTGCTCATCAATGCAAAGTGAATAAAAATGGGTTGCATCATTCACTATTCACACCTCTTGATGACCAATTCACAGACACTATGTCAACTACTAGAGTAACTCCTTGAATGGATACCTTCCTTCACCACTTAGACTATTTTGTCCATTTTTCCACTTGGCTTTTTTTTCCCTTCTTGGCTTTGTCTTCCTTCTAACCTTAAGCCTTTGAATTTTTTCAGGTATCCCTTTAAATTTGACATCCATGGGACTATCAATGGTTGTTAGCTGCTTCAACCATGTTGAACCTTGAACCCATTAAACCATTAAAAGTTCATCAATTCATTGGTTCATTCTATCTCTTTTGTTTTATCGCTTCTTAGTTCAATCACTTCTTCGCTCCTTGGTTGAACCATCCATTGAACCACTTGTTTGTTGCTTTTTCCTTAACTGAGGTTGCCTTTGAACTTTTGAACCTATAAACCATTAAACTTTGAACTCTTTCAGTTCAAGGTTAAATCAATTCATTGGTTCATTCTGTGTCTCACTCAATCATTGCTTCCTTTATCTTTCTAAGTTCTGGTTGAGCCTTTGAACTTGTGAACTCATTGACCCCTTTGGTCCAAGGTTTAATGGTTAAATCATTTCATTCTTTTCATCCTTTGAAGCCCCTTTTGTCTATGTCTATGAAGTTTCCTTTATACATCTTTGTTCAGCCTTTGAGACGTCTCAAAGGGAAGGTGTACCTTCGGGATTTTAAAATGATCCTTTCTCTATCATCAAGTGCCCCCCACAAGGTTACTTATCCTTTGGGATGTTCAGGTGGACTTCAGGCTTTGGATTTTTCCATCGAGAAAAAATCTTGAAAGAATTCCTTTAGACAAAATGTTCAAAGGAAAGTTCATGTTACTTAGCCATTTGTTCTTTTCCGTTTCTTCAAACTTTTTTTCTTCGAGTGAATTCCTTCGGACAAAAAGTCTGAAGGAATTTTACCTTAAACATTTTTTTGAGGAAAATCTTCCTGAAATAATTCTTTAGGTCTCTTTTACTTAGCCATTTTCCTGAGGGATTTCCAACTTTTGTCTGCTTTTTCTCACTACCCTCCATAAGGGTGCTTGTCCTTTGGGCTCTTGGAAGACCCCTTTGAACTTCCCGATCAAAAAAATGGCCAAATGTTGAACCTATTTCTTTCCTATAGAGTCCATAGAAACCAACCTTGAGAGTCCATAGATTTGAGCCTACCTATAAAGTCTATAGAAGCCAAGTTCATAGTTTTCTCTAACTTTGAAAGAGTCCATAGACATCTGTTTGTAGAGTCCATAGAAACCATCTGTGAAGTTCATAGTTCCAAGCCTACAAAGGCCATAGATTCAAGCCTGTAGAGTCCATAGATTTATGAAAAAGCTTTGAAAAATGAAGAAACTGAATGCTCAGACAATTTTTGAAAAAGGGAGAGGATTTTGGTCTGTGCAGGGCCAAACTAGTCTGTAGGTTGTCCCAAAAAATGAGTGGCATTTTTTGGGGATAATAGCTAGCTCCAGTTGGGGAACTACCTTCAGTTGGAAACTTGAAACATCGTTGAGGGGAGTAGAAACTAGAATCTCTAGTGCCTTAAAGTGTGCCATTGGGCTATGGAGTCACGCTACCCAAGAAGAAAGGCTCCAAAAATGAAAACAAAAGAACAAAATAGAAACAAAAGACTATACAAATATACATATGTAAAGGGCAACTCATCTAATAATTCAAGATTTGAAGTGCTTCAGATGTTGCCCATTATGAGGTAGAGAAAAGAGAGTGCCATCTTGATACTTCAATAGGAAACTATTTTTACCATTGAGATAATGAATAGTAAAAGGGCCCGTCCATAGGGAATCAATTTTTTCATGCATCCCCTTTGGTTCTCTTCTTTTGTCCCATAGCAAGACTTCATCTCCAATCTGGAAATCATGATTCTTTACTTTTTAATCGAAGAGATTCTTCACCAGACTTTGATGGGTGGCAATTTGGTCCATGACTATAGTTCTCTGCTCATTCAGCTTAGCAAGGCACATGATCCTCTTCTCAAGTGAGCTCTCATACATTTGATCCTCAATCACCTTAGCTAATTTCAATGCTAGCAATTCCAAGGTGATTGGTATCTCAGCATTGACACCATAAATAAGTTGGAAGGGAAATATACCAATTGCCCTCTTGGGTGTAATTCTATCTACCCATTAAGCATCAACCAATGCCTTATGCCAAGTCCTTTGCTTGTCATCCACTAACTTCTTGATGATAGTCACCAGGTACTTATTGCTTGATTCAGCCTATCCATTCCCTTGTGGAATGTAATCAGAAGAGTGGGAAAGTGTGATTCCATAGTGGAAATAGAATTGAGTAATCTCTTGGGAAGTGAAATAAGTGGCATCATCAATGACAATTTTGATTGGGACCCCAAACCTGGACATGATGTTTTCTTTGAGAAAATTGCATACTACTTTTGAAGTAGCATGTTTGGTTGGAACTGCTTCCACCCATTTGGTGAAGTAGTCTATTGCTATGAAGACATAGTCATGTCTTGAAATTGATGATGGGTTTATAGCTGCAATAAAATCAATTCTCCATTGATAGAATGGCTCCTCTATGATCACTGGTTTGAGGGGTAGGGAAGTTAACTTGGGCCTTCCAACAAACTGTATGCATCTTGAAAGAGAGTTGGACAATAATACCTAGCTAATAAGTTCTTATCTGTAGTCACAGGGGAAAAAAAAATGTCCTCCATAGGCTGAATTATGGAAGGACTTTAGAATTTGGCTTTGTTTCTCCTTGTCCACATAGCGAAGGAACATTTTATCAAGGCTCCTCTTGTATAGGCCATTGTCCTAGAGGACAAAATTAGCAAATTTTAGCTTGATGGTCCTCCTTTCTTTATAAGATAGGTGAGTAGGACATTCACCTTAAGTAATGAAATGAGCAATACCTAAATACCACTTATTTTTGGTGGAGACAAAGAGGACTATTGGTGTGTCATCCACTTGTGGTTCTTCATGCTCTGTTTCTCTTGGCTTGTTACCAGCAATTAGTTGGCATAGCCCCTTTCCATATACCAACTTTGTTGGCTTGATGATCAAATTGAACTCCTAGATCTTTGTAACCCAATTGACTCTTTTCATCCCAAACTCCTACTGAGTTAGTATATATTTCACTATGGTGTCAGGGACTAAGGCAGTAACTCGAGAATTGAGGATGTAGAAATGATAATGTTTTACAGCCTTCACCACTATATAAGTGTGCTTCTCCATATTTGAGTACTTAAGGTCATGAGCTTTGAGAGGAAATATCATGAAGGAAATGGGAGATTACATACCTTATTTATTTTGTTGAACCAAAATTGCTGAAAGTGTATGTTCTGAAGCATAGCTGTAAATGGTGAACTCTTTGCTATAGTCTGGACAAGCCAAAATTGGAGCATGGACAATGGCAGACTTGATATGCTCAAATTCCAACTTACCTTCTTCAGTCTAACTGAAGGTGGATTTTCCCTTCATCATGTTTACAATGTGCCTAGTCTTCTCCGCAAACTCAGGGATGAACCTCCGTAAGAAATTCACCTTTCCAAAGAAAGAGTGAACAACAGTCTTGCTTGTGGGCAAGGAAAGCTCTTGGATAGACTTGAATCTATCTAAGTCAATATTTATGCCTCATTTAGACATAATGTTTTTGAGAAGTTTCCCCTCCATTACTCTAAAAATTGACTTCTTGGGGTTTAAGGAAATGCCATTATGGCAGCAACGTTCCAGCACTTGTTACAAATCGCTCACATGATCTGAGTGATGCTTAGAGAAGACAGTCAAGTCATCAAGATAAACTACAATTAACTTACCCATTTCATCCTTAAAGGTAAGATCCATTGCTCTTTGAAAGGTGGCACTAGTGTTTGTCAGCCCAAAAGGCATCTTTTTATAAGTAAACATGCCCTAAGGTGTGGTGAAAGTGATCTTATGTTGGTTTACTTCACCAACTTCAACCTGATTATATCCTGAGAACCCATCTAGCATTGATAACATTTATGAGCCTATCACTGTCTGTAGCACTTGATCTATGATTGGCAAAGGATAATTATCCTTCAAAGATGTCTGATTCAAATTCCTAAAATCCACATAAAGGCAAATTTCACCATTCTTCTTCCTTATAGGAACTATATTAGCAATCCATGTGGAATGATGGATTGGGAAGATTATCTTGGCATTTAGCATTTTTTGTATTTAAGATAAAATAGTACCTAATATTTTTAGATTATAATGCCTAGACTTGTGCCTATAAGGTGTTGAATCAACATTGAGAGGGATGTTGTGTCAAATTTCGTCAGGCTGGAGTGATTTTAGGTCAGCATAGGAGTATGCTAGGACATCCATGTATTCATTGAGAAAAGAGGTGAACTTGAAATGCTCTTCAAGAGTAAAACATTTCCCAATGTTCACCATCTTGGGGTCTTCCTTGGTTCCCAAATTTACTTGATCAAACTCCTGAGATGAGCTTGAATCCATTGGCTATTGTCTAATGAATCTATCATGGTTATCAAATAGATTCTCAAGGGAAACCAGGCCGTTGGTAATCTTATTCCCTTTGGGTTACAAGAACTCCTCACCTATGTCTGCATTTGATTTAGGAGTTGTTTCACACTTTTGAGGTTTGTTGCCTTCAAAATGCAACCGTTCAAAGCTATCTTTTTGCTCTAGGAAGGCAATGATTTGGTTGTCATTGTTAAATACCTACCAATGACTAGCATTATTAGGTACACTTGGATGAAAGACCAACTCAATGATGTACTTGTCTCTTTTGAAATATAGGTGGGGGACCAAGAGAGTAGCTGAAACAACCAGTGTATCCACCCGGTCATTAAATTCTCTAAGAACTATAGAGATGTTGAAAGCATCAAAGTCTTCAAGCTAGTCCCAGACTAGATTGCGGTAATGATGTAATCTTTCATTCTTGGTTTGATACAGGCTCCTCACCTGACAAACCACTAGTTTTACATCCCCTTTAGCATGAAGGAGCTTGATTCCTTTGTCTTGAGTGGCTCTTAATCCAAGTAATAGAGACTCATATTTAGCTGTGTTATTCATGTTGTTGAATTGCAATTTATAAGATGAGGGAAAAATTTCTCCTTGAGGAGATATTAACATAACCTTGACTCCTAAACCAGTAGAAGAGAAGCTGCCATGAAATTCAAGAATCCATACCTCATTTGATATTGGTTTCCTTTTGGATTCTTCTTCATCAAGGGGTGGAGATACTTCCACACTTGCCTTGAGCTTAGCCAATTCCTTTACTATTCTAGTTGAATGCATTTCAAGGCTGTCATCTATAGGAACTTCATCAGATGTCTTATGAACTCCATCCATGTATAGAAAGTAGTTACCCATGCCTAAAGACTCAAATAGAATTTGAGCTTTAGGTGTTGAGGTCTAGGTAACCACATATTTTTCTTCCTTCTCAGGGAGCAGCCTCTTCATAACACCTTTGACTAGAATCCTTGCCTCTAATAAATCCATGCTCAATTCACCTCCAACATCCCTATATAAATTCCACTCAAGAAGGATGCCATAAGATGCTAGGATGTCTACTACCAAGACAGTCATCTTGATTCTTTTGTTTGGAAAGGCAACAAACACAAATTGGGCATCTTTAATTTGTCCCAGCAAAGGCACTTACTTGTTTTCCATGGAGAAGCATATACCAAAAGTCTTAGTCAATGTGAGGTCAAGGGATTCAGCCACTTTAGCAGGCATGATATTGTCTAAAGCTCTAGAATCAATGATGAAATTATTCAGCTAATGTCCATTTATTAGTAATGAGACATAAAAAGGTTCAGTTTTGCCAGGAGCAGTAGGGGTAGTAATGACAAGGTTGTTCTTGGTGGGTGCATTCCTGGCAGGATCATGTGTCTCTTTGAGAATTGCTTGTTTAATAGGGATGTTCTAGTTTTTAACACATTGAACCAGTCTATCTAATTGCTCAGGATGGGACTACACAAATTCAACTTTAAACATTTGAATATTGGTTTTCTTTATATGGTCAATGATATCAAATGTCTAGAATGAGCTAGGAGTAGAGGATGGGAGTTCATCCTTTTGATTTTTGAAAGGGGGAGGACTAGATTAAAGATATGAATTAGAAGGCATAGGGGAATTTGGGGTACTCACCTTTCTCGAAATCACTAGGTCCTTTGGCTAGAAAGGAAGAGGAGATCCCCACTTAGCAATTGAAATTGCTGGTTGAGGTTGTTCCTCTACTTTCTCCTTATCAGCTTGTTGAGTTGATTGATTTTTAGACTAGGTGAATACAACATATGACCCCTCAATTGTATTGCCTTCACTTATGGGTTCATCTTGATAGTTCAATAAACCAATATGGGAGTCACTAGCTAATTCTTCTTCTTCCTCAGTGAAGAGATTAGCATCATATTTAGGATTCAGCTTAGGCTAGAATGAGAAATCGAATTTAGCTTCAAGATATCCAACTATTGAGTTGCTTGGAGGTGCTTCAAGGGTGAGGTTCCTCTATAGAGGAGGAAGATAATTTTGTTGTCCCTAATTCTTGGTAGCATTGCCTTGGTACACCTGATTCTAAAATGTCCTCCTGGGCATATCTCTGTAAGCAGGAGCAGATGACATCCCATGTACCATTTTCTTTTTGAGATCTAGCATTTCATTTGCTAGATTTTGTACCATTGGGTCAGTGGTGACTATAGGTGAATACTCAAAATATCAAGAGGATTTACCTTTATTAGTGTCTCTCCTTATCTTTCCTTCCAAGATAAGGTCATCTTCTACCTCAGTAGCCAAGTCTTGAGAAGCAACAAGGTCTGTGTCTGGCCCGTCTCAGCAATAAACTCACTTCAAGTAGTTGTGAGTTGATAAAGAAGAATTTAAGGTTCTGAGGTGTTAGCTGGGTGACCATGGGAATCTTGTGCTTTAGCTTGTCAAACCTAGCAATAAAATCCCTCATAGGCTCATGAGGCTCTTTCTTCATTTCAGTGAGCTAGCTCAACAAGGCATGTGCATCTTCTGTAGGCTTGAACTTGGCTTCAAATTTGTCTTTCAGAGTGTCCCAGTCCATCATTGATCTAGCCTATAGGTGGTAAAACTAGTCTATAGTAGCGTCTTGTAGTGTCTCCATGAATATCCTGACCGCTATGTCTTCAAATTCCACCCCTATTAAACTGTAAGATATGCTAAAAGATGTAATGTGTTCATCAAGATGAACCTTCCCATCACCAAAGAATTTGGGGAAATTCTTCCTTGAACTATGTGGAATCTCATGCAGACATGGAGTCAAATTTAGTGGACTAAAAGAGTTACCCCAAGGGCCTTGAGCCATGATTTGCTTATGTAAAAGTGGGATCACTAATCCAAGTGGAGCGTGGATAGGCAAAGCTTGGATATCAGTAGAAAAAGAAGCTTTGCCTTGTGTTGGTGGCCTGGTAGGGTTAGGAAGAAGACTCCTAGTTCATCTACGGTGAGGTTATGGAGGAAACAACTCAAAATTACTTTGCTACACCAACTCAAAAGTAGGGTCAACAACACCTTGGGATTTTTGGCCTCTAGTATAACATGGAATTGCCAAATTACAGAACAAAAAAAATGGAAAAGAGCAGGATCTGATTCAGCTTGAAGTCTGAGACTTCAAACTGTGCGCTCTTCCCCAGTAGAGTCACCAAAAAATATTGGGTGAATATATTGTCAGCCAACTAATTGGTGACCAAAATAGTTCCTATCACCATAGCATAGGAAGATTGGTCATCCAGGTGTGAAGCTTTTCTACATCAATCGGAGACAAATCTCTCCTCTCATCAAGTGGAGGTTTCCTATATATATGTAAGAGCTATATACAATATAAATAAGTAGAAAATAACACATGGGGGTATAATAAACCATCCATCTCTCTTATTTTAGAGATGATGCTCATAGACAAAGGAGAAAAGCCTGGTGAAAACACTGAAGGCACTTCTCTTCTTTCAAAAGTGTCCTTGCAAGAAATAGTAGGAGTTTATTTCAAGTAGTAAAAGTAACTAGTGACAAAGGGTGCAATAACCAGAAGGATGAAATATAACACAAAGTTTCCACCTCAACTTCCCAAAGAGTATAACACAAAGGATAATGGGGCACAAAGTTATCCCAAAATCCTCAACATAAAAAGAAAAGGAAAAACACACACTGAAAACAATTATGGAAGCACAAAGTCTTCTCACAGTTGGCTTCAAGACACCTCACTTTTCACCTTCACTAATTCTACTTGTCAAATTAAATAAATAAGAATGATTCTAAGAAATAGACATAAGAACAATTCCCTAAAGTAGCACAAGCTAAAATAGCATAAAGTCTGCAAACAACTTGCTTTCTCATTCAGATAAAATGATATGTAATTATAATATGAGCTCAAAGTCTCAGTCTTCTTCTTTCAAATGGGTAGAGTTTCGCTCCTATAAAAATGAAAAGTCTCCTTCACAAATGAGATATATTACAATCTTATAGAGACTACACAAGGATTGGAACTTTTTTCCATGGGATGGCCCATGTGTGTTTTAAGCATTGGGAAGAGGACGCTGCTTGATAGATAATGCTATTTCAGCGCCCATTTTAACTTCAAGGGTTTAGAACATAGGCTACACCATTTGTTTTCAAACAATACCACTCCTTTAAGGCATTCACATGGTTTGTCTACTCATTAATGCAAAGTGAAGAAAAATGGGTTGCATAGTTCACTGTTCATGCCTCTTGATGACCAATTCATAGACACTGTGTCCGCCGTAGGAGTAACTCCTTGAGTCAACACCTTCCTTCGCCACTTAGATGGTTTTGTCTATTTTTGCACTTGGCTCTTTTGCCCCTTCTTGGCTTTGTCTTCCTTATGGCCTTAAGCCTTTGAATTTCTTTAGGTATCCCTTTAAATTTGACATCTACGGGACCATCAATGGTCACCAGCTCCTTGAACCATGTTGAACCTTGAACCTGTTAAACCATTGAAAGTTCATCAGTTCATTGGTTCATTCTGTCTCTTTTGTTCTACCACTTCTTGGTTTAATCACTTCTTCACTCCTTGGTTGAACCACTTGTTTGATGTTTTTTCCTTGACTGAGGCTGCCTTTGAACTTTTGAACCTATGAACCATTATACTTTGAACTCTTTCAGTTCAAGGTTCAATCGGTTCATTGGTTCATTCTATGTCTTGCTCAATCACTACTTCCTTTATCTTTCTAAGCTCTGGTTGAACCTTTGAACTTGTGAACTCATTGAACCCTTTGGTCCAAGGTTTAATAGTTCGATTAGTTCATTCTTTTCATCCTTAGAAGCCCCTTTTGTCTAAGTCTGTGAAGGTTCCTTTCTATGTCTTTGTTCAGCCTTTGGGACATCCCAAATGGAAGGTGTCCCTTCAGGCTTTTAAAATGGTCCTTTCTCTATTTTTAAGTTCCCCTCACTAGGGTACTTATCCTTTGGGATGTTTGGGTGGACTTTAGGCTTCAGATTTTTTTGTCGAGCAAAAATCTAGAAAGAATTCCTTCGGACAACAAGTCTAAAGGAAAGTTCATGTTACTTAGCCATTCATTCTTTTCCATTTCTTCAGAATTTTTTTCTCTGAGTGAATTCATTTAGACAAAAATTCTGAAGGAATTTTTCCTTAAACATTTTTTTGAGGAAAATCTTCCTGAAAGAATTCTTTAGGTCTCTTTTACTTAGCCATTTTCTTGAGGGATTTCCAAATTTTGTCTGCTTTTGCTCACTTCCCTCCACAAGGGCACTTGTCCTTCAGGCTCTTAGAAGACCTATTTTAACTTTTCAATTGAAAAAATGGCCAAGTGTTGAACCTATTTCTTTCATGTAGAGTCTGTAGAAACCAACCTTGAAAGTCTGTAGATTTGAGCGTGCCTGTAGAGTCTGTAGAAGCCAAGTTCGTAGTTTTCTCTAACTTTGAAAGAGTCCATAGACATATATTTGTGGAGTCCGTAGAAACCATCTATGAAGTTCATAGTTCTAAGCCTGTAGAGTCCATATATTTCTAAAAAATCTTTGAAAAATGAAGAAACTAAATGCTCAGAACAATTTTTGAAAAGGGGAGAGGATTTTGGTCTGTGTAGGGCCAAAATAGTCTATAGGTTGTCCCAAAAAATGAGTGACATTTTTTAGGGACAACAAGAATCTTATTGTTTTATTGTTTTATGGCATGCTAATTATTATTATCTCATTCATGATATAGGTTAACTTATCAACCACTTTTCCACTTGGGACCATGCTATAATTGATTCTATAAATAAAATAGAATACATAGTTGATTATTAGCCACTGATAGTTTTGACAGGTAGATAGGCCATCAAATTTAAAATCATTCCTTAATGGAATCATCTCCACTATGTCCTTTCTTATGGTGGATCACTTCCATGTGGCTTCTTATCACTCCTTTGTTTCTCAGTTGAATATTTAATTTCACTAGACTGTTCTTTTTATGCTGAAGTTATATTTAACCATGTATCATAATATCACTCACCCATTACCCTAACATATTTTTATGCCTACATGGACCACATTGGGATAGTATGGAATTATTATTATGCCATGTGGAATCATACCACTATGTTACATCCTTATTTCCTCACTAAACTTTATTTGCTTATTAAACATATATTAATGGTGATAATGTTGTTTAATTACTATTATAGCAAATTATTTTCATTATGTTGATGTATGGACAAAAATATAATGATTATTTTGTGTGACTCATTACTTGATTGGTTAGTTATACATGAGTTTCATATGCATATGGATTATGTTTATTTAGTATTATTATGCTTTATCAACATTTATATTGATTATAATGGTTATGGGCTAACTACCATTTCCATTTTTGAGGTGGATGTAGGATAAAGTCCAATCTCTAGATAGATATGGAGGGAGAGTGTCATCAAGGAGGGTAGTTTAGATGAATACATTAGAGGTGAAGAGATTTGACAAATAACCTAGGACACACCATGTAGTACAATAAATGCATAATTTATTTAATTCTGATTATGTTTGATTAATTCATGTTTGGTCATGATTGAGTTGGTTATGATTCATTTTTAGATGATATAAAGTCTTATTGTAGTTTTTATTGTTTTTTATGATTATAACATGGTTACCATTATGGAATGTTTTAGTTGTATAAATTATTTAGATGTGATTAATTATATTTTATTGCATAATCCTTACAGGCATGTACCTACAAGAATTAAACAAAAATTTCTTGTTAGAACATGTATATATGGCATGGAAACAAATTGCATTTTTGATCATATAAAAAAATGATTTTATAATTTATATCTAACCTAGACCCAAGATGGTAACTAGGGTGACTTAGTTTTTAATTACCTAATGGTTAACTAGGTTTGATTATTTAATGTTTAGATTTGATTATAAAATGTCTAAAGTAGAAGATAAGCATTCAAGTTTTATTAAAACATAATTATGTTTATTTTAAAATATATAATTTAAACCCTAATTTGGAAGCTATCATTTTTTTTGTGTTTGTCATTCAAACCATGTGACTCAGGTGGATAACATTTGACTACTAGTTGGAAGGAAATATTAAGGAGACTATGAGCTTTGTTGTCGAGATGTGAGTTACGGGAAGCATGCTAGGAGTTTATGGTCTAAAGACAAGTCATCCTTGGAGAAATAATAAGGGATAAGGATTTTCCATAAAATTAAGGGTTTGAAGGGCATGCAGAGGACTGGGAGAAAATAAAATGAGGAATGAAGTTTTTGAAATAAGGAATATAGTTTGGGGTTGATAGAAGAGAAGAAGAGAAAAGGAAAAGGGGTTTTTTATAGACTAAGGGAAAAAAACTACTTTGGGGTGAATAAGAGGTAAGGTTTTGTTCCTGGTTTACTCTAAAAATTGGTATTCATGTTATATAGTTAGATGATAAAATTATTATGGGGTTTATATAAATGGTTATTTAGTGTTTAAAACCCTTGAGAGGGTAAGGGATTCAACCCTATGGGAGAAGGAATTACCCAATAGAATTGAATTCATGACTTGATTTAAGATAACATGTCTATGAAGGGTTAGGGTAATTAGGAATACATGATCCTTGTATAGTTATCACATGATTGAGTGTTACTTTGAATGGATTATTTATTTGATTATTTGTTTAGTGTATGGTTTATCTACATAGTTATGTTTTTTATTTTGTATGAGCCAAATTGCTTGTGTTATATAGTGTGTGTCTCAATTTTTGAGTGAAATTAAAATAATTTGAGACATTATTTAAATATGGTTTTTATGGACTATTTATTTGACTATTTTGGTTTATACATAATAAAATGAATATGTATCTATATAGCTATATGGATTAGAGATATGGTTTTAGTTTTTTGGGTTAATAAATATAAATCAAGTTTTGATTAGTTGCCATTAGGTTGTGTATTCATTTCATTTAAAATTGACTGAGTGTATAACTTTATTATCATATATATATATATATAAATGGAATTTGACTTAACCTTATAATTTGAATAGGCATAAAGGAATATGAGTAAGTTATTCATAAAGTTTTTCAGTTGATTCCATATAAATATTATGAGTCAACTACACATATGGTTGACTGTGTGCTACTATTTTTTCAAACACCTGTGTATTATGTTTTTATGAGAGGGATGACCGACTTCATATATAAGGTCTATGTGTTGATTGTGCATAAATAAATTTAAGTCAATTACGTATATAGGATTAGTGTTCATTATTTATAACCAATTATGAACTGACTATGTGTAAATGATCTTATTGTTGACTGGGAACTAGTTTACTTCATTGTTTATCATACCACAAAGTTATGATTATTTTATATGGGTTATATATACAAGTTTGGAATCCATGGGTTTGGTAAACATATTAAGAATGGGTCATTATTTATAATGTTGGTAGTTGTATATAATGACTAGGTTATTATTATTATTATTTATTATAAGTTCTTTGAAAAAAATTTATATTAAGACTATATGTTGAGTAAACATATATGCAATGGATTGGGTAAATAGTATAAATAATACTATAGTCAATATCATCTTGAACATATAACCATCGATCAATGTGAATATAGGGATAAACATTATCAATTAGATTTTTTACTTCTCAACTATGTGTAATATGATTAGCTAAATATTTGATTGATTTTTATTAGCCTATATTAAACATTTAGATCAGATGGAGTCTAAACATTCGCAAAATGGTTGTGTTGAACTATTTTGGGGTCTTGGATGTTTAATTTGAGGGTTAAAATTGTGTCTAATGATTTAAATAGTTTGATGTGCCATATGGTATGTAATAATATTTCATATTTTTGTGTACGTGTTTTAATGCATTTAATTTGGGTTTTAAATGTTTTGTAGTTTTAATGTGATTTATATCTAGTTTAAATATGAGTTAATATTTATTAAGTAGGGAGCTTGGAATATGAGAATAAAATTGAACATATATAAATACATATATATGTAATTATGGATTATACATAAAAATGATAATATATTCTTTATGAATATTTCATGAAAACATATATTTGTGTGTGTGGGTGTATATATATATATATATATATATGTATATGTATATATATATATATATGTATATATATATATATGTATATCTATATATATATATATGTATGTATATATATATGTATATACATATATATATACACATATACATATATATATATACACATATACATATATATACATATATATATATGTATATACATACATATATATATATATGTATATACATACATATATATATATACATTTATATATACATATATATACATATATATGTATATTTTTTTTATAGTGAATATATTTATTCATATGCAAATTGGAATTTATATTATTAATTTATAAAATGTTTTTTAAGCTATAAATTATGAAAAAAATGATTAACTGTGGATTAAAGAAAATATTATATTTATTATTTGTTGATTAGTTTAGGATTTATTATGAAATTCTTCAATTGTATTATTTTTATTATAAACTTGTGAACAAGGAATGTTTGTATATAATTGGTAAATTCTTAAATATTATGAATATTGTTAGAAAAATATATATTTAAAATATAGCCTTAATGAAAAATGGACTTTGAGCCTTATTGGAACTTATGAATTTGTTATTATTTTAACATGTAATTATTTCAAGTTATTTCTTGTATTTAATTGTTTTGGCATTAATACTAAATCTAAATGAGAAATCCATGGAAATATTATATATATGGATTATTTAGTAAATATAGTATTAATGACACTAAGGATTATTATCACGAGAAGGTTCTCATGCATATATTTAAAGTCATTAATACTTACATTAAATGAAATTTGATTGAATGTGTTTATGATCATGATTGACATATGACATCATTAAACTATATGAAAACTTTGTCTAAATTAATGTTTATAGTTAAACGTTATCATTTCACCTATCTAATTAATATGTATGTATGCATGATGTCATGTTAGAATATAATCATATGCTACATGTAATTAAAATATTACAACATAAAGGTTCTAGTTGACTTCTTGATACTTGCACCGTTATCATTTGGTCATCTATGAAGGGAGGGACATTCCCTAGTTGGGAAATTATGTAGGGAATATATGGTCCATGGTTAGTGTGTAAAATTACTTTGATGATGATCTCCCTCTCCTCTAGTATTTAGTTGATAGAGACTTTTACACATGATTTTAGTTTATATAAATATGATGAGTTTATGAATACATTTTATTTTTGTGGAGCATTTTATTTATTTATATTCACTTTAATTTAAAAATATGGTATTATTTTACTTGATAATCAGTGTATTATTGTCTGTTTTTGTATAATATTATTGTATAACTTTCATTAGTTGGCTGAGTTATTATTTAGTAGATATACTTATGTAATGGATTAAATTTGTAATTTTATTGAACGTGATATTTTGATCATTATCAAAATGAATAAAAATTATTTTATTATGAAAGATGAATTTATCTAAACATCAATTAATTTATCTTAATTAGGAATAATCTAGTTTCATTAATAAAATAAAGTTTAAAAAAATTAACCCTTTTCAAGTTAAACTTAGTAGGGTTCTAACACACTCACCCACTCACCTATATATCTAACATCATTTTTTTATACACAAAAATATCAAAGAGAGTGTGGTAGTGATATTATGTGACATGGAATCATCCCACTCTTCCATTCACCTATAGGCTCCATGTTGTATACGAACATCTATTAGATATGAAAACAATGTGATGATGACACATGGCATCATCTCATTGACCCAATAGCCTAGATGTAATACAATGGTATAGGCATATCTGGGATAGTGGATCAAAAAGATTATACCATGTGGAATAATCTCATTGATCCGCTATCCTAAAGTGTCACTAATATCATTGCCCTACCAGGAAACCTTAAAGTAAATAATTGATTAATTATTAAAAGGCATTTTAAAATAGGCTTAGGACTAATAGGTGATTGACATGTGGCATTAGGAATTAATTTATATAATTAGTGAAGTCTTTTGAATCAATATAAAAGTGTCACATATCCTTGATCAAATTTTTGAAATCAAGTAACTCCTATTGAGTGGGAAAGTGAACATGGATTTGGGAAAATCACAAAATAGACTAAGTGTTAAAACACTTTTTAAAATGGGTTGAAGATAATATAAGATATTAAAGGTCACTATGTAGAGTAATAAAATTTTCTATTACCTATGAGCAAAGAGTAAAAGATCCCATTTAGTAGTCTTTGATTTAAAATCAAATGACTAAGAAATTTGAAAACAAATGGCTAAGGCAAAAGCTGAAAAATGACTTAACTATAAAATTAAGAAATGCATAGACTTAGCCATTTTTATTGATTCAAAAGTATATCTAATACATTTATATGAAATTTAATAATTTAAAATAAATAAACCTTATAAACATTTAACTTTTTTTACTCAAAAGGAAGCAGAAATGGACCAAATTATGTAGGAAAAGAAGCCATAAAAACTATTAAATAGTAAGATATTTTCCATAAACCTAAGGTGAAATAGTCTATGAGGGAGATATTAGATGTATTTTGAAACACATGAAAACAAATAGACTAATACTTAATATATTTATGAAAATTTAGGCTTTAACTTAAAGCATCCTAAATGAAAATTAGACAAGAAACCAAAATGAACTCTTAAAAAGTATAATACCATACACCAAAGAAAAAGAGGGTTATTGTTTTTAATTTGAGAAATGGAGAATGTTGTGCAAGTAAAAATAGAATGTGTGGTATTCATATTGACCACACCATTTGGATATGATTATGATGCATGATGATATTGTTGGATTAGAGGATGTGTACTAGTAAATCATATATATGGATGTAAAACTTAGACTTATTATTGACAAGAGGTTCACTTTAGATGCTACAATAATAAATGGCATTACAATAGTGATCCTCAAATCCCTAAAAATATTTTAAGGGTTTTGGATCACTAAGGATATTGACTTTCATTGCAAAATGAGAAAATTTAAGACACTAGTGAAGGGTGGATGGCACAACCTACATTTTATGTATCCAAGGATAGCCCAAAAGAACTTTTAAGGGAAATAAAAAGTCTAAAGCTTGTATTATCATTTGTTTGTAATGGATTTCATAATTATAGGAAGGTATATAGTGTCAAATTACTATTGTTTGTTAACTTTAAATATCCTAGACTCTTGTTCAAATTAATGATATAGAGGTTGACTCCAAATCCACCATCCACAAGCACTATTTTATTACTATAATTGGAATTAAGACCTCAATATACAAGGGGTTATTGTGATTGTAAATTAATACTTCAATATACAAGGTTTTATTATGATTAGAGCAAATAGGATGCATATATTTAGGATCAAAGGTAATCTATTAGGAGGATGAGAGATGTACCATAAGGTCTTAAAATTGACTACAGTCAATATCTATTAGAATTATTGATTCTTTGAGAGTTTTTTTGAGAATCTCATGGTATACAAAAGATGATTTAACAAGCTATATAATATAAATATGTATTGGGGTCTTCACAAGATATTATACGATATCATAGCCATTTGTAGGAGCAGTCAGAGGATGTCTTTATACATTGACCTTTGGGGTTGTCCTTTGAGGGGGAGATTTAGGAGGTGCCATAAGTAAAGTGATGTTACCATGGTGTGTGGTGGCATTGAAATAATATTACGGACATTTTATATTGATAATAGGTTGGTTTTGGATAGGAGGGTGTTTATGAAACTCGACCCTATTCTAGATGGTGGAAACTAAATGCTTATATTGGTCAAGGAAACTAACAAAGGATTCATAATAGTGAGGTATCATTATATAGTCTACATGATTATTATGATATGTTTTACCTTAGTCTTAATGTGTATTTTACTATTTTTTTTCATGTTTGGCAAATGGGTCCTGTTATATTCCAAGTTAATGATTCTTGGAAGAAGAATCCTAACCTTAAATATTTATTTCTCCATAGTTTATCAAGTCTTGGATATAATTTTGGATATAAACTAACCTTTGGGTTTCACTATCCTTAACTTAGTAATATCCAAAGTATTCAAATTCCTTATACCATGATTATTTTTCTTGAATCTAATTAAAAGGTTTGGTTTCTATAATAATAGTCATGTTAACAACTATAACATGATTTAAGACACTCTCAGAGGTTCACTAAGATTAATGTATTTTAATTTCATAGATTCTAGATTCAACTTTCCTCTAGGTAAAACTATGTTAGATTTAATTTGAGATATATAATATTAGAGACTTGGATGATTATATATATTTCGCATCTGAAAATCCATCACCAACCACATTTTTGTTTCTATTAAATAAATATATATTAGCTTGAATTTTATCAATGTTTGAAAATATTTTTATTAAAACCCTTGGAAATGATGTTTTTCTCAAATTTTATAGAATTTTAAACAATATCATCAAAGGTATTGACACTATATAGTTGCATTTGAAGATCTAGTTATTGATTCAAGTTGGTGATTAAAATAGTGGCTAATTATTTCTTAAGGATTGAATATGGGAATATGATTGATATAATTATCCACCTAGATAATAATTATGATAAAATTTATCCATTTATTTTTTTAGTGTTATATATATATATATAAAAAGGTAAATTCATGTTCCACATTATAAGATAAAATTTTGACAAATGTCTCTGACAAGTCTATAAATGATGTGACTGACCCCTTTGGTAAGTGCATGAACCATTACAAATCAAGTCCTCCAATACTATTATGGAATAATATAAGAAGATAAGATAAAGTTATGTGACTTATTAATAGGACATTAAAAATTACTTGATATACTCCCTTAGATCCCTTTTTCCCTTGTATTTGTCAAATTTAAGTGGTTCAAAATGAGATGGGAAGTGAACATGTAACATGACCATGTCAATTGGATAGAATAATATTTATTTAAATCTATACTTATTAATAAATGAGAATTATTATATCCATTTGAGAAAATCCTTCAATAGTTTCCATTCTTTTGTAAATGTGGGGTCAAATAATGGGATTGAGGATGACGAATGATGATCAAGCTTATTTTTATTTTGGATTGTGAGAGGAAGATTAGTTCTGGATGAATTATTGGGATTTTAAGTTTTATTATCATAAATACATATTTTATATGTTAATGAGATCACTACTTGAGTGATTTGAATTAGATGATAAATCAAGGCTTGTTTATGGTATTGTTCAACTTTGACTTTTAAGGTGGACTTCCCTTTGCCAAATTTGATGTGGTTAATATTCATGAATTATTCTTGAGGATCTCCTTATTTTTATTCAAAATGATTTTGTCTAGGTCTAAGCATTTAACATGCATGGATTTAGATAATATACTTTAGATTGTCACAGTCAAAGTCAATAGGGAATCTAAATCCTACTTTAGTAAGCCAGAGTAACAATTCATCCCTATTTCCATAGACATACTATTGTAATTGGGATCTAACCTAGTTAGTATTTAAAAAGTCATATTATAGATCTATATTATGTACATCCATATCAATAAGGTTGTATCCATCATTATCATGATATTTCTCACCTCATAAAAGAGTGTCAATGTCATTGTTATGGCTTGATTTTCGAATCTTAAGTTTTTCATGAGCTTATTCAAGCATGGTGTTGAGGTTTGGATGAGATATTATTGGTTTATATGATATGATATGGGAGAATATTAATTAATAATATTTTTTTGGTCAAGTTAAGGATTTTAAATATCATAAGGGATTGGATTTTTGATAAGGTATTCTTGAGAAAATTTAATTTTTGGATGTGAGATGGTTGATATTTGATATGGGGAAGGGTATTGATAACCTTATATTTGAATATTTATTGACTTGGTTAATGAGCTAAGATAATCTTATGATTTGATTTAGGTTGAATGTTTTGATGGGTGATAGGTTTATGCTAGCTAATAAACATATTTATTAGGTCATGGTTGACCTTAATCAAAATTGACTAGATAAACTAAGTGATTTCATAAGATTTTATAAACTTAGACAAATGATGAGATGATAATTAGATTTGGTTATGTATGTTGAATTTGATATCTTTGATTTCAAGAAAGATTAAAAGGTTTGATGATGACAAGTTATGAGGGTGATTTTTGACAAGGTTAGAGTTATTGAGAGGATGTGTGTAAGAGATGTGGAGGTGATAGTTTTGACAGATGTGTCAATGGAACAATATGATCTTGTGATGATTAAAAGTATGTTTGAGTTATGTGTTGATTTTATGGGGCACATATTTGGTGAAGGGAATAAGTATACTAATAATATTGGTATTGACAACACACAAACAAGATCACATAATATGAAAAGATTAAACTAGTAAATTTTGGGTTTGAAACACAAATACCATCCCCCTAATATGATCTCATAATGTGGTGACTAGGTTTGTCTCCCAACCCTCACTCTAAGTTTGTATATGGTGAGTGATATTTTGGGATGTTGTTTACTCTATATTGATTATTATTTGTATCCAAAGGGTCATTATCTAATATGTCCAAGACTCACAAAAGGATTACCCTAAATACCTCATGGTACATGGGACCCAATTCCATTCAAGGATGTTGTCTAACACTTGATTATTGGAGTGTCACATCCTCACTTCATGGAATCCTTTATGATGATATTTATACTTTTTTGTAATTATTATTTCTTGCACCACATGCCATGATTTCATTATGAAATCATAAATCATAGAACCTATTTTTGATTTGGAGTCTAATATTTTATCTTAATGGGTTTGGTGGCCTTGTCCTATTTAAAATTATAGTCTAATTTGAGAAGGATTCTAAATTCTAAAATTTATATTTGATCCTACTTTGTTGTGTTAACCAAGTATGATTAATAAATCTTCATTATAATCACTTGGTTTGAATTTTGCATCTAGGACTTCCTTGATCTAATTGTTGAATTTAAATAAGTCTAACGAATCTTAGTTTTTTTGAAATTGGTTTTAAATTATATAAAATTTTACATTTTGTTCAAATTTGGTTTGGACTTATGCAAATTATCTAACTGTTTTAAGAGTTTTTACATATTTTTATTAATAAATATGGTCTATTAGTTCTCATGTTCTAGTTAAATGACTAAGTGTTTACATCATTTAAAATTTATACTTAGTTTCTTTCTAAAATTTTAGACTAAATTAGATAAAAATTTTGGAAAGAAAGACCATTTTCATTTATGTTATTTATTTACCTTGGTTTTCTTCATCAATTTTTAATGAAAGATTTTCATTCATATTCAAATATTAAAAATCACTTATCTTTTATTGTAGGTGTCCTTTTATTAAAAATTCTGACACAAAAATCACCCACAAATTTTTGACCCAATCTTCTTCATAAAATGCTATTGGGACTTAATCATTTATCTAAAAGTGAAAGACCCTAACTAAGCATAGATCTTCCACTTGTCACTTTGTCACTTTCTTATAATATTTTAGGACTTGTTCCATTTTTAAGGATTTAATGAGATCTTGAATAAGTTATATGTTTCATAGTGTCTCAAACTCACTTCTCTATATCACTTATATAAATTGAGCCTTCGATCCAAGATCCTAGGCTTATAGGTGAATGCGATGACATCGTGTGGTAAAATATTACTTCTTCATGACCTCAAAGTAGATAGTATAGTTTGGTCCTATACAAAATAAATTAGATGAGCAATATGATGCCACATGGTGAAATCCCACTACACTTCAACCCTAAAATAGTCCATGAACATTGAGCATATCAGTGAGCTCCTAAGCTCCTAAATGAGTTAGATGACACCGTGTAGTAAAATCTCACTACATCATAGCAAAAGAATAGTTAGAGTATATTAAGCATACATTCAATTAGTGATTGAGGGAGGATATTCCATGTGGTAGGAAACTTATAATGAAATAAAATTCGGCATCCACATCATCTTATATAGAGCATAAATTTGATGATCACTTCACCCATCAAAACTACCAAATCCCAAGAATGGACCATGTGTCCAATTTGATTTACAGAGTCAAGTTACATCTTTCTCCTTAGGGGTAGAATGATCATAAAATGTATGATTCAATGTGAATCAAATAATTACATTTATTATGTACATGGCATGCATGTTAGGATTGACTGATGAGCACAAAAAATCTAAAAATATCCTTAATGAGGTATTGTTTTTGTTACACTATCTATGACAAACTAAGTGCCTTAATAAATATCAAACATATTTTAGCCACCTAGAATTTAATTCATATTTAGTGGTGTGGTATTGATATTGATTTACTTTGGATTTTTTAATATCATGATAAAATTTGATCTCAATCAGAAACATCTCATTTTATTCTTACAACCACCAGATAGTAGGCTAATTAATGACTCCATGGATTATAATTATATATAAGACCATTTGAAACCCTTAGATGGGGTTGGTCCATTTAAAATTATAGGTTATAATAGAGGACCATTAAATTTCAATTCATGTATTTTATTTCTTTCTATTTAGTTCCCCCTTTTGGCATGAGCTAAGGCTGTTTGAAGTCAATTGTATAATTCATCTAAGTATTTGATGAATTCCAATATATACTTCATGAATTATATTATATTCAAAGGCTTTGTGATTTTATATCCATTACTTGATCATGTATATAGTGGATTTATTTCCCTCCCTTTACATATATGACTTTGTCCTTGGAATCCTTCATCATGTTTTATTTCTATTTATGCTTTATTGGTCACATAGAGTTTAGTTTTCTCAAAGGACTTGTCTACTCAATAGAATCATATATGTCTCCTCTACAAGAAGGCTCATTTTTCATTTCCCTCTACCGTCTCTTACTCTTTTTAAAATTATTTATGGGTTTATTATAACTTAACCTTAGAGGGATAAGGACTGTCCAATCTCTCTTGAAAAGCAATCTTAAAATATCTCCAAGGTCTATATCTACCAAGTCTTAGTGGGCTAGATATCACTCAGTTGGTTTGTTGTAAATTTTTCCATATAAGGGACCTTTATTAGTTCTATAATATTTTAACAGTATTTTAATAATTCAAAAAATTGGAGGATAATTCTTGTTTTGTTGTTTATTTTATAGGTTTTGAGCAAATTTATAACTGATAAAGTATGCACTCATTGACCAATAAATTAATGGATCTCATGCAACATAAATAAATAAAATTACATTTTTAACTTACCAATGTGAATAAAAATTAGTTTTGATTATGGTTTCAACTTGAAAAGAAATTAAATGATTTGATTTTGTTCATTCCAATGCATTTAGATATTAAATAATGCTATAATAAATAATGGCTAAATTGCTTTAATCAAAATTGACATTAAAATGGATTACATTTAAGATTTAACTATGTGATAAAAAATATATTTTAAATGGTTTTCATATAACAATAATATGGATGATTTGTATGCTCATTGAATCCATTATATTAACATTCATCAAGGAATTTATAATAATGTAAAATATATTACAATTAGGATCAAAAATAAAAACATATTGCATTCAAATGCTATCTCTAAAACTTTATAAAAGATATAATAAAAGAGAGGATAAGAGGAAATAAAAAGCCTATGATATAGGAGAAAACTTTGATCCACTTGATGTAAATGATCAAGAAAACCAATCCTTGTATTAGCCAATAATTACACAACAAGGTATAAATAAGGTGTAAGAGTTTGAGGAGGGTAAAAATTAAAAGAGAAATATAAGTCCACCATATTTCATGAGTGAAAAATTATAATATTCTTCCACGACCTTAATTAGAATCTAGAGATCCACTTGAGTAGCAAAATAATAAAATTGTTTAAAATCTAAATGAGCCCAAAATTTTCTATCATAATAGTAGGGTAGCAAATGAGATGTAAAAATTAAACAAAATTTGCATAAAAGAAGGAAGACTTTAAGTTTTTTGAAGTAATAAAAAACTAACCATTGGAATGACTCTAATGGTCTAATATATAAAATAAGAGATCTCCATAGGGAAATTATTTCCCTCCAAAAGGTAGTGAATCACCATTAATATAGACATAAACAAAATATCTCATTTGTGATATATTCCATGCCACTTTCCCTAAATGCACTTTTCTAACATCAAAATGAAAAAATAATATTAAATTTTGGTAAGTTAAATCTACCTAACCAAATAATCAGCTTATGAGGATCATAATTATTTGTAAAAGCTTAATTTAATAAACTAAAGTTATTAGGGCATTTGTGATATATTCCACTTTACAACGGTTCAAAAAACTGATACCTGAGTCAAATTTTATGTCCAAAACAATAACACGGGTTCTAAAAGGCCTTTCTAAACTTATTTGGGTTTTGCCAAAGTGTAATCAAGTCATTAAATTCACTTTTTTAAGTTTTTAAATTTATGTACCTAATCTCATAAAAAGTTCCAATCAGGTCTAAAAATTCAAAATTTTCTATCTTAGACCTAATCTCATAAAAATTTATGACCAGATATAAAAATTGAAAATTTGAAAACATAGACCTAATCTCATAAAAAAATCTGGTTATGTTTATGAAACTTAGAATTTCTAATTAAGACCAAATCAACTAAAAAAATCTCAATTACAACTAGAAAGTGATAAGTTAACCTTTGAAGAACAAAAATGGAAGAAACCTAAAATTAGCACTAGAAAACAAGAATTTTGACATAATATATTGTTTCAAAAAATGAGACAATTTTAGATAAGGAAGACCAAATTATGATCTGGTTTAGTGAGATTTTGCAAGTGTTATAAGTGCATCTAGAATACATCTAGGGACCAAGTGTAAAATACAAAAATTACTCAAACAAGATTTTTTATATTAACAAGATAGTTTTTAGGAATTAAAATAATATGTAAATAAAGATTAAGCCTTATATGGGCTCAATTAGATAATTAAGCCAAACTTGAAATGCAAAATTAGAGGGCTAGACTTTGGATAAAAACTATGTTTATTATATTAAATTTTGTAGTATAGATGTGGTCCATCTAATTTTGATAGTTTTGGGACCCAATTTTTCCTTAAAATTGAGGTAAACTACAAAGGAAACTTTAGAATTCTAGTACAAATAATTCACGATCTCAAGTGGGAATGACCATAAGAGAAAAAAGAGGTTCCCCAATTATGGTATGTTGTGGAATAAAAAATAAATGACAAATCTACTATAAAATATTCCTAACTATTTTGGATTGATGTAAACGTTTATAAAAACCCAAAATCTCTGGTTGAGATTCCATATGGAAAATGAATGGATTTGAAAAGAGGAGAAAACAAGAATAACTAAGATATCAAATTAGATATTTACATTGACCCAATGTGTAAAAATGAGGTAATTTACACTTCTCAAAAATGTTAAGGACTAGTTACTATAGATCTAATCATCAAGATAGTGAATCCTACATTGATAAAATTTACCTATACCTTTATCTAATGTTATCCATGCATTTATATCCCTAATGGATTTGTCTTTGATCCTACTTTAGGCCTTTCTCTACTCCTAGTCAGGCATCCATAACCCCAATAGAGGTTACCTAAATCACCCAAGATTTAGTTTTTATAAAATAAATATTAATTTTATTTTATTTCTTTATTTTTAATGTCTTAATTATAGGTTGGGTACTAATATGCAACATGAAAGTCATAATTATATATTTTTCACCCTAGATTTTCACCATAGAATGTTCATCTAAGAAAACCCAAAGACCATTTAGATGTGATTTTTTTACTTGGTTTAAAGATAATGTCTTAATTAAACAAATATTTTACCTAAACTTAAGCCAACACAAACAAATTTGAAACACACACAATAACTTAAGATTTTGGATTTGATTTATAAACAAAATCTAACATTGCAAACTTAATCAGATTACTTAGGCACCAAAATTTAATTCATGTAACTTACCTAAAATCCTTCTATTATTCATTGTTTAATTGATAGGAATGTATAAGGAAAACCATACTAGTAATACCTAAAATAGAAGAAACAAACCTAGGTTGATAATGAAAAGTAAGAAAATCAAGAAAAAGTAACAAAACTAATAATGAAATCAAGAATGGAAACTAAAAACAAAATCAAAGGAAAGAGAAAGTATGTACAAGAGCTTGCAAAGATAATTAAATCTTAGGAGTATTATTTTTGGAAATTCATATCAATAAGAAATAAGAAATCCTAACTAATTATCCACCTTAGGTAGAATGTATTCTCTCCCAAGATTTTCTAAAAGGTTTGTACATATCCTACCAAGGGGAAAACTCATATTGTGTATATTGTCCTCTACACTCATGAACATTATCCCAAGAGTCCCTTCTACAATGTTTCTATGTAAATTAAATAATTTTTTAGAAATGAATTTAGTAATTATTTTACATCTAACTTGTAAAAATTACATAGAATAGGGTTTGAAAAATACCTCTACCCATACATTAAATTATTGTGAGGGATAAGGGTGAGTATCAATGCATACCATAATGATATTTGTACCTATCCTAGTAGAGATAATTTATTCATGGAAACCAAACAATAAATTAATTTTTGGTGGCTCCTTAACTAATATTAATGATGTGATAACTTTTTCCTTTTCATCTTCATCATTTAAGATAAGTAGGTTTTTTTCCCATGTCAAGAACCTTCCATATTTATCAACAATAGCATAAGTATATGGATAATATATTGAATCAAGTTATTTCTAGTTATTAATTCCACTACTATGATATCATTTTTATTTATGCCATCATGCTCATGGTTACTCAGTTATATCTTGATTACCTCCACTACTAGGGGGATCACATGACTATTACAATGTCATTATATAAGTATTCACAAAGGATCTAGGCATTTAGATGTAAGGACAAAAACCTAATTTTCCTATTCTTTCCACCTATCATCAACAACATAAAGGTCCTAATATTTAATATTGAGGTCTATCATAACCACTTCATTTAGGTTTAGGCTAATAAAATCAAAGGTAAGGTTTTATAGAGGTGAGAGATATTCCATTTTGAACCTTTGTAGCTCACCTTATGTGCACAGACAACCTATTCAAATATTATTTTACTCTATTTATTTCATATTCAATGATAGGATAGGAATTAAATTTTTGAAACTAAGTTGTCTATCATCCTAAATCAACTTGATAAGTGTAGGAATAATGGCATATGGCAAGAGTATTTTAAATACATATCATGTATCTTCTTCATCAAACTATTCTAACTCTTCTTCTCCATCTTCTCTCTGATTACAAGAGATGTCTAATTCTTCTTCTTGTGTGTCCAAGTCATTAATAATTCAATTTTTAATCATTACCTTGATACCATTTCATCATATAACTCATCTTCGTCACTACTCTTAGTAGTCTGTTTGTGCTTATATAATGATAGAATCTCTATCAAAATAAATTCCTTAGCATTCATACCATTTATACATACATAGGCCCTAAATTATGAATTTTTAAATATGGTCTAATAGGATTTTTTAGGCCTAGTTTATTGAGGATATCCTATAAAAAATGATATTTGATTAGCAAAAGCACTGAAATAAACTTTATCACTATGGCAAGGAATAAAAACTTGTTGATTTAATATTGAATTGACATACATACATGTGTTAATTAAAAAATCAATTTTTTCATTCATCATGAAGAGAATTTGTTGGTTAAAAGGTTGAATCAATGCTTTATTATAGGGTGAAACATGGTACATGGTCTGAGTCATGGGTAAACAAATCAAAGGATTTTTGGTGTAAACATCTTGTTATCCAAAAAAATAAAATGGGTCAACACCATACCCATGTGGCATTTATTGTTGTTAAATTTTGAAAGCTTCTTGGTAAGTGAATGCTAAGGATGTGGGAGAAAATTTAATCAAATTAAACATATTAGTTAGGGGGTATAATTTTTCAAGATAAAATTTAATGGTAACCACTTTCATTTTTAGGAATGAGTCTTTCAAACTCTTATATAATGCATGAAATTAAACATCAAATGTACTAATGGAGTTATTTGTCTCCCTCAAAACCATATTAAATTGGTAGTACAAGGAAACATGATCATTAGACATGTTAAAATGATTAACAAACAATTTTTCAAAGATAACCCATGAGGTGATACATCTATCTAGTAAACCAAGGTACTAATGATAAGCACCTTCATCTAGGGAATAATGAAATAGGCATTAAGACACATCCTTATTATGGTTCTAAGTTTAGATAATGGAATCTTTAAATACTTTAATATGTTATTCAGTATTTTGAGTCCTAATAAGTATGTTTTTGTAGAATTTATATGGATTCTTAGGCAAGTCATTAACTAGACCTGGAATGTTCATAGGGCAACCACCTTCACCAATACAAGTAGGATCAGTCATTTGTGGGTTAAAAATTTTATTTTTATAATATTAGAACCTAGAATATCATTTTAGGAAAAGCCTCTATGGTGTCAATTTTTAATGTTTTCTATTTAAATTTTAGTTTCAATTTTATTTGTTCAAACCCTCCTTCTAGTGCCAATCTATTGATGGGTTTATCAAGCACACAATAGGTTGGGATAAGTATAAAAGAGTAGGAAACAAGTTATAAATAAATGATATGTCTAAATTTTTTTGGTTAGGTGCTCCTAGTGACAGTCTATTGATGTGTATTTTAATCACACAGTAAGTTGGGTGAAGCATAAAAGATGTCTACAAGACCAAAAATAGATGATAAATTAAAATATTTGTTCAAATCCATCATTATAGCACCAATCTAATGATGGATTTTTTTAAACACAAGATTAGGTGGGATAAGGACCATCTAACCTCTCTTGAAAATAGATCCAAAATATCTCCATGATTTATATCTTCTAGGTCCTGGCTAACTATATCCCATTCAGTTGGTGCATTGTAAACTATTACATATAAGGGGCCTTTGTGGATTCTATAATATTTCAACAGTATATTTTTACTTCAACATATAAGAGGATAATTTTTTTTTGGTTTTGAATAGATTTGTAAATTATAAAGTATGCACTCATTCAACTATAAATCAATGGATCTCATGCACCAAAAACAAATAAAATTAGATTTACAACTTTACCATATGAATAAAAATTAGTTTTGATAAGGTTTCAACTTGAAATGAAAATAATTTATTTGAGTGTGTTGATTCCATTGCATTTATAGACTCAACAATGACATAATAAATAATGGATAAATTTCTTGCAATCAAATTAGAGATAAAAAAGAATTACATTTTAGATTTACCTATGTGATAAAAAGTAACTTTTAAAGAGTTTTCATATAAAAATAATATGGATGATTTACATACTAATTGATTCCGTGATAATAACATTCAACAAGGAATTTTCATTAATGGAAAATATCTTTCACTAGGATAGAAAAATAATAACAAATTACATTCAATCCCTAGATCTAACAATTTATAAAAAAAAATTAAAAAGGGACAGGGTAAGAGGAAAGAACAAGCCTATGATATTAGATACTAATTTGATCGAATTGATGTATCAACCTAGAAAATCAATACCTCTATTATCCAACATTCAAAAAATTTGGTATAAATAAGGTTCAAGAGTATAATGATAGAAAAACTTGAAAGTGAAACACAAATACATCATATTGCATGCATATGAAACAATAATCTTCTTCCATGGCTTCAATTAAAATCCATTGATCTACTTGAGTATCATAATAATAGATTTTTTTACAATTAAATGAGCCTAATTTTTTCTATCATAAAAATATGGCAATAAATGAGATGGGGAAATTAAACTAAAATTGCATAAAAATATGGAATACTTTAAGTATTTTGGAGCAACAAAAACCAACCCTTAGAATTATTCCAATGGGAAAATATATAGATCAAGAGAAGTACATGGGGAATAATTCCCATATAAAATTCATCAAGGTACTATTAATGTAGACACCAACCCACTATCTCAGTATATGTGATGCCACTTTCCCTTAATTCACTTTTTCAACCTATAAAAAGACCAAGAAAACAATAAATTTTGGCAAATTAAATCTCTTAAACCTAACAATAAATGTATAGGTATCATAATTAATATTATAGGAATAATTTAATAAAACTAAAGGTACCAAGACATTTATGGTAAAGTCATATTTCCAATACTTTAAAAGGTTTGAAAAAATAACATCTAAGGCAAAAGTTATGGCTAAAACACTAAATCAGGTTCTAAAAGTCCTTCCCATACCTATTTGGGTTTTGAAAAATGTGTAATCAAGTCATAAAATGCACTTTTTCAATTTTTCAAATTACTCGATCTAATCTCATCAAAAATTTTGATTCATTCTAAAATTTTAAATTTTTCAATCATAGACCTAATCTCATAAATTTTTTCAATTAAGTCTAAAAAGTGAAAATTTAAAAAATTAGACATAATCTCATTTAATGTTTTGGTTAGGTATATGGAACTTACGATTTTAAAGTAAGACCAAATCAAATCCAAAAGTCCCAGTTACAAACAAAAAGTGACAATTTGACCTCTGAAGACCTAAAAAGGATAAAAACATGAAAATAGTACTATAAAATGAGAATTTTGACTTGATAGACCAGTCAAGGAAATAAGGGAAGTTTAGCCAAGAAAGACTAGATTTTTACATGGTTTAACAATATTTTACAAGTATTATAAGTGCATCAAGAATACATCTAGGGACAAAGTGTAAAATAAAAAAATTACTCAAAAAAGCTTGGTAGTCTCAACAAGATAGGTTTTTGGAACCAAATTGGCACACAAATTGAGATCACCCCTCAGAGGGGCTTTGATATCTAAGTAATCCAAACATCAAATGCAAATTGGGAGGGAGAGAATCTGAGTAGACACTAAGTGTCTTATATGAAAGTTTATCAAATAAATATGGCCTATCAAATGGTGATGGTTATGGGACCCAATTTGGTATGTAAACTAAGTTAAAATACCATTAAAAGTTGATAGTACCAATACCAATAGGCCATGAGTACAAGTATGTGTGGATATAAAACAAAAAAGAGGTTCCCTTATTCTTGAAAGAACTAGGGAATTTTGAGTAAGAAATAACAATACTTATATTAGACTAAGTATATTAATTTGAAATCTAAAATGTATGTTAATAATTTTTATATTTATTTTATAATATTTTCATTATTATTTTTCCATTGTTAGATATGTGTGAAATTAATAATTATTAGATCAATTGTTATCCCATTCAATTTCTATTTGCTAATTTCCAAGGAAACAATCCTAATAGACTAATATTTCCTATGAAAAATCTTAAATATATTCTAAATAGGCCCCTTGTATGTAAAAATTCACAATGACCAAAGAAGTTAGATCTAGTCCACCATGACCTGGTAAAAATAGACCTTAGGGAGGTTTCTTAAAATCTCCTTTCATAAGAGGTTGGATGAGTCCTCACTTGGATTAATATCCAGTTTGCCAAATGAACCATGAAAATTTTTAGCACCAAAAAGATGTCCTAAATAATAATTAAATTTATATCTCTAACTTATTATGGTGTTTTTGACTACCATTTAACCCTATTATGTTCCTAAAAAACACACCAATGAGATTTAAACCCACCTATGGCCTTAACTTAGCTTTGTGGAAGTCTTTTCACTATGAATATTCTAGGACATGTTCATAACTTTCCTAAGAATACTGATAAATTCTATTCAAAATAAATAGATGGTTGGATTTAAATTTTTGGAGATAACATAAATTTGTTTAAGGGGGCATCATATGAACATATATCCAACATGAAGTTATGTATTTTCACCTATTGATTTATTCTGTAGATTAAGTTACTTATGGCTGGTATATTATCCTACCAAATGAGTGCATCATCTCATGTGACACCTTTGAATACTTATTTTTATTTAAATTTAGCATTCACATAGATCTTTTGATCTATACTATAAATTTGATAAAACCCATAAAAATATTAATCTTAATGAACCCATGAGCTCATTCAATAGTCACTTTCATCAATGATACAAAAATTTCAATGACCCATTCATGTAAATAGAAATTGTAGCTATTGATATTTATTTGAAAATATTGGATCATTTAATTACTATGATTATTTAGTGAACTCCATCTACCCTCATATCCCTAGAATTTTATTGAATGAATATTTTATCATTGAATAATAATCAATGCTAGACGATTATGGTGCTGACCTATTTTACTCATCAAAATAGTCAGGTGTCTACACCTAAAATCCTTCAACTTATCTATCTATAATTCATCTCATGGACTAGTTTGTGCTTGATAATGAAACATTGTCTCAATATTACAATGAATTCAACCTCCATATGATCAATGAGAATCCTATTTTTACTTTTAATGCGTGTGATTATGATTGTTAAACTTTTAAGTACCAAGATTTTAAGCCTTGTTTTACTAATCAAGCATCTTTTGGTGGTTTAATTTCTCAAGTTATATTAGTTTTAAGAGTTATTACATAATAAATATATCTGTTAGATTATGAGGATGCAATCACAAATTCATAATTTAGGGTTTATAGATGTATAGATGGGATGAATACTAAAGCGAATATGTTAAATGATAACATTCCATTCAATAAACAAGAATAAATCCAAGAGATTAGTGATTCATATGAGTCTAATGATGAAGCTAAAAAAATCATCTTAGGTGAGTTCATGGATGAAATTTAGAGAAAAAAAGAGTTGTGTATACAATAAAGCAAATCAGAAATGTCTTGTAATATACTAGAAGATGAACTAGAATAGTTAGAGTAGATATATGAATAATATGCCTATTAGGCATTTGAAATGATATTTTCATCTACTAATGTTCATACATTTATCAAAATGGTTCATAAACATTGAAAACCCAATTTCAACATTTTAAATCCCATCTCATCATTAGATGTAGATAAAACAGAGGTAAATAATGTTGAAATAGGTTGTCCACATAAATAAGGTGAAGTATAAAATCTCAAAATGGATCATATCTCACCTATATATAGAATTACCTTTGGTCCAATTTTCATTAACCTAAATGGTGCAAACTTGAGAGTTATCACTTCTAAAGAGTGGAACTTGTGCAATGTTGATGATAGTTGGAAAGAAGGAGAAAATCCTATTGTTAGCCTTACATCTAAAGTATTAAATAATTTGTAATAACCTAAGGAATGGGATTGTATAAGTTATGATATCCTCTCAATAGTAGATTTACTAAAAGTAAAAATGAGAAATCATAAGCATGTTTCTAAAAAAATGAATAACTGAGACAAGTAGAAGTATGAGGTGAAAATGCATTAATCCAATGCATCTTTCTCTATAATAAAACCATTGATGATAAATACATAATGTCTTTAACATTAGAATAAAAAAACATATGCCTTTTAGATGATGAAATAGATAATGATGATGCTTCTAAATCATCCATATCATTTAAGGAGAATCCAACAATGGATTGATCACTTGGATGCCTAAATAAAATACCTCTACCAAGATTGATAGCTAATTCACTATAGTATGTGTTGATTCCCAACCCTATTCCTCACCAAAATTATATGCTTATATATATATATATATATATATATATATATATATATATATATATATATATATAAATCTATCCTAGGTTCTTATTAAAAATTAATTGTAGGTACATGGTGTCATAAGCCCTAAATTTTGAGTTTCTTGAAACCCTACTTTTTAGAAGTTATGCTCATAGATTCAAACACTAGAGACATTGAGTGGTTAAATTGCACTATAATATTCAATAATAAATTAGTGTAAACCTTATAAAAATATTAGTAACTTATAAACTAGATGAGGGTAAGTAGCTAGGATTCATTAAAAATGAGAAGAAAGTCCACAATGATCAATTAAGACAACATAATTACAATATAATACAAAACATCATCTGCTCAATCATATTCCTAAGAAGATATGATCATTATTAAATGTTTAACTCCATTTTAGTGTTCAAAATTTGAATTTTATTAAACTTACATTAAGTAATTTATGAAATATATGGTCATAATACTAGACTATACCACCTATCTCACTTATTCAACATAATATGGTACTCATGTAAGCCCATATTATTACACCAAGGATTCCATTATTAAAATATATTGACTTATCTTATTTAAACACATAGTCACTAAATATTTTACAACATTAGGGTTAGAAATCATAATTATTATTTCCATTCATAACTACTTGAAGTTCATAAATATTTAAAACACTTTAATACAAGACTTCTCAAGACATCTATAAGCATAATGCTTATTTGAATCATACTCAAGATGAGTAACTTTTTTATTCATCCAAAATTACATATTTGAGTACTCATTAGGGTTTATAACCAGTTAATTATCCTCAAAACTTAACAATTTGTCAAAATATTCAAATATTGAGACAAAGTATTATGATTTTACCTATTAGCATACAAGTAACCATTATGACTAAAATTGTAAGTAATATTAGATCAATCAACTACCTCATAAATTTGAGTGGAACCCAATGGTCCACATAAATAAATTACCATACTTTATTAGTTTCCCTAGATATAATTTTTGTAGTTTACCAATATTATATTATATAATCAAACCAATGTAATGTCAATTTTGAGGTTAATTGGTGAACCCATATCGTTGAAAAATGGCTAAGGATAAACTTTCATCTTTTAGGATAACTATGCAATAGATTTTTAGTCCCAATGTAGTTAAAACTAAATATAAAGTTTTTATACTTTGTTGATTCCAACTAAATCATAATTTAAGAATTTAACAATCAATCATATAACCTATCTACCTAGTATAATTATTATGTTCATTAAAAATAATATCAACACTAGTTCATAGACAAATTTTTTATAGACCTCTATGTTACCAAATAATTTAGTTTCATTTATCATTAATATAATTTATATAATTAGTGTTTATAATTTCCATAAAATAACTAACAATAAAACTCTATAATGAATCATTACTTTTGAGATTATGCCACCAAAAAGGGACAATGCCAAAATTTGCCTAATAACATATAGATATCCCATCAACCCTATTTCAATTGACACATCTAAAACTATATATGAAATTTGTATTACTTTCCCAACTATTTAAAATGCAATATCAAATGCCAATTCATGATAATAGAACAAATAAAGAAATGAAATTACATACTTTAAAAATTATTCTAACAAAATGAATTGACCAACCTACCTTAAATCAACCTTCTATTTTAAATCAACCAGCCCCATGTATATGAATTTTCTAATGAAATCTACAACAATTATTAAAATGAGAAATCTAGCACTCTTACTGAGGAATTAATATCTACACAAATAATTTTTTCACAAGTGAATGAATTATTGACCACAAAATGATATATGTTTCACATACTCATGCAAACCAAATCTCAACACATATTAAACACATTTATCAATTGATGGTATAGTCTATTGATTATCATTATGAATAAAATGGAATTCTTAACTCAATCAAATCATAATGATTATACACAACCATATTAATAACCACATAATTTTTTTTAAAAATTGAATACCTAACCAAGATGGTTGCATTGATATTATTTGATGTTATTTCTCATCCTCTATTTTCTATCAATACTAGAATTGTAGTGTTCCATTCCTAGCATCAAGTGCCATCAATATATTTTTTGCATTAATTTTATAAATAGATTTCCCATCAAATGAGATGAATAAAATCTCAATAATACTATAGTATTAATAGACCTCTTTTTCCAAATCAAATGTACAAATTTATGCAACACTTATTGTTATTAAAAATAATCATCATTCTTTTTAATTCATGAAAACTAATAAGGGACATCATATTCATACTAATCACTTAATTAGTGTAAAACTATACCATACTTTAAAACCCAAAGATTTTCCCCATAATGAATCTTTATTAGTATTCAAAATTATGATCTATCTTACCTTAATAATTATAATATTAATCCAAGACAAGATTCCATTATAATCATAGTAATGAATACCAATAACATATTCATATAAATAGAAGAAAACTATGGTGGCATGTGGACAATATTTGAAACTAGGTTTTTCCTTCCTAGTTGGGCCCCCTGAGTGTGACTGGTGGCATCACAGATCCAATGGAGGTCACTACAGGTGGTAGTACCTTTGGGGATCTATCCAAGAATTTGGTAGTGGATAGTCCATCCAATAGATGGAAGAAGGCACTTACAAGTGAAAATATGTGTCCCTTGAAAGGCATGTCGAGCCTCCTTGTTATCTTAGAGGGCATGACATTGATTATCCCAAAAGATTTGGTTGAGGAAACCATGGCATCCATGGACCTTACGCTAGTAGGTAAGTTTTTTTTTCTGCTCTAATATTGAAATGGTTAGGAAATGGGTTCTATCTAGGTGGAAGGTTAAATGTAGTGTTTCTATCACTGCCATGGCAAGATGTCTATTCCTTTTTAGATTTATGAATATGGAGGACATGATCGCTACCATTGCTACAGGACCCTGGTTGTATGGACCTCATTCCCTTGCATTATGCTCATGGAAACCAGGATTTGATCCTAACTCAGACCTCAATAAGACTGCTCCTACTTGGGTAAGACTGTCAGGGTTCCCTTTGGAATTTTGGGATGAAATTTTTTTCACAACTATTGGCAATTCTATTGGCCAATATGTCACTTCAAATCATATAAATAGAACAAAGTCTAGATGTGTGTACACTATACTTTGTGTTAATGTTGAAATAAATAAGACTCTCCATATGAACATAGAGCTAAACTCTAAATATGGGACCTGGACTTAGCCAATTACTTATGAAAATGCTACCACTTTTTGCCAAATATGTAAGAAGGGACATTTAATGACACAATGCATAGTGAAACAAAGGGGGAGAAAAGATGATTCCTAGAATGAAGGGGAGAAGCAAGCGAACATCAAGCAAGAAATGGAGAGTAATGTGGAAATTCCTCAAAATACAGAAAAAGGGGAGTAGGAGAAGGGAAAGGAGGATATCCATAGTACTAAAGGAAAAGTTGTCCCGAAGGAAAATATAGTATTAGATGATAGTCAGAAGGCTACACAAAAAGGAGAGGAGGAGAAGGGAAAGGAGGATATCACTAGTAGTGAGGGAAAAGCTATTCCAAAGGAAAATATAGTATCTGATGATAGTTAGAAGGCCATATTTAACAAAGTCAACACTTTAGAAAAATAGGCTAATATGTCTAAAGAAGGGGCAGGAGGTAACCTTTTGCTAGAGGAAGTAAATGAAGATGACAAAGCCCCAAGGGTTGGATAGAAAGAAGTAACACTTAAAAATCACACTAAAGGAGTAATAAAACCATAGTTTAATACATACATTTTCCATGCTCTAAAAGTCAGAGACCAAGTAGGAAATTACTTAACAATAGGGGTAGCAGGACAAAGTGGCAATAATGAAAAAGATGAATAGGTTTCCCCAAAGAAAAATATATGAAAAGGTAAAAAATATGTAGATGTTTGCACTGAGCCCAAACAAGGGAGGCCAACCCTAAGAGAAACAAGACAAAGAGAGATTGCTAGTGGAAAATAGAAAACACTGGAGACCCAACCCCCCAAACTCTCTAAATGAGAATATTATCTTGGAATTTGAGGGGCTTTAATAGTCCCTCAAAGTAGTTTGAGGTTAAAAATTGAATTTTAGATAATAAATTAGATATTTTATTACTCAAAGAAGTCAAGATGAATGAGGAGAATTTTGTGAAAATTGCTGACTATATATGGCCTAAGGCAGCCTTTTGTATTAGTCCTACTGAAGGGGATTCATGAGGGATTGTCACTATGTGGAATATTTATAAAATCCAAGGATCTCTTATGGCCCATGATAAACACTTCTTGATTATAAAATTTTCCATGAATTCCTTAAACTGGACGTTGATCAATGTCTATGGACCAAATAATAGAGCTTTGAAACAAAAATTATGGATAGACTTGAGTAGCTTCAAGAATAATCCTCAGAACACTAAATGGATGTTATCCGGAGATTTGAACACTCATCTATACCCTTCTTAAAAATAAGGTGGAGTTATTGATTACTCAGACAACATGTTCAACTTTACTGAATTCATCAATGATTGGGGATTATTGGACATAGAGCTATAGAATCAAAATTTTACCTGGACCAATAGAAAAAGAAGAGATAAAATGATTTAGGTTAAATTAGATATATTTTTGATATCAAGAAACTATAATTATTATCATAATATGCAGGCACGGGCTTTCCCTAGAACCATGTCTAACCACTGCTCGATGGTCCTCAATTGGAGGGAATAGGGACATCTTGGACCTCCCCCATTCCATTTTGAAGATATGTGGATCAAACACAAAGGCTTTAGACAAATGGTGGATCAATGATGGAATATTCCCATTCAAGGTACTCCCATGTTTATAATAGTCAAGAAACTCTAGCACATTAAATAAGAAGTTTATGACTGGAATAAATATAGCTTTGGGCAGGTCTTCTAGTAGAAGAAAAATATAGTTGGAAAACTCAAGGCTATACAACAACTGATAGATCAAGGGGATGAATCTAAGGGCACCTTAGAAGAAGAGAATATCTTGTCTTTAGAATGGAAGAATCTTATGGAAAGAAAAGAGGTTTCCTGGAAACAAAAATCCCGTGTTTAATGGCTTAAAGAGGGAGATTAGAACACTGCTTTTTTTCATCTCTCAGCTATGAATCATAGGAAATCCAACTCCATAACTAAGCTTGTCTTGGATAATGGTGACATTATTACTGAGGATAACAAAATAGGGGAGCAAGCTAGGGATTTCTTTCAAAACCTACTTATGAAAGAAAACAATAATGATATAATTGATAGATCTATGATCAATTCATTGATAAAATCCCCTATTTGATAACAGAAGAAGATAATATGGAAATGTTAAAGCCTATTTTTGAGGAAGAAGTACATGCTATTTTAGTCTCTATGGGTGATTTTAAAGCCCTGAGTCTTGATGGCTTTCCTCTTATATTCTTTCAGGAATATTGGGAGATTGTAGGAGCAGACCTCATGGCTGCTGTTTGTGATTTTTTCAGATATGGAAAACTTTTGAGACAAGTTAATAATACCTTCATAGTACTTGTTCCTAAAATATCTCAACCTTCACACCTCACTAATGTTAGACCCATCAGTCTATGTAACACTGTGTATAAGATATGTACTAAACTAATGGTTATGAGGATTCAACCCTTGCTTGACGAAATTATTTCTCCTACTCAAAAAGGTTTCACCCTGGGCAGGCAGATTCTTGATGCTGTGATCACCACACATGAGACTATTCACTCCATGGATAAGAGCATAATCCCTGAGATGGCCCTCAAGCTTGATATTTCTAAAGCCTATGATAGAGTCTCATGGACTTTTCTATTCCAAGTGATCAGAAAATTTGGGTTTAATGATAAATTATCTTGCTTGTTATGGAATGCGATTGCTTCTACTAAATTCTCAGTGGTAGTTAATGGTGTTCCTAGAGGGTTTTTCTCATCCTCAAGAGGAATTCATCAAGGAGACCCTCTCTCTCTGTACCTATTCATCATTATGGCTGAGGCACTGGGAAGATACATACAAGTAGATATTGCCTCAAAAAAGCTAGTAGGCATCAAACCTGCCTCTTCCCTTCATCCTATGGTTGTACAGTAGTTTGTAAATGATACCATCTTATTTGGCATCTCATTAGTGATTTAAGATAGAAGATGGAAGAATATATTAAATGATTATTACAGAGAATCGAGACAAAGAATAAATTTCTAGAAAAGCAATGTGTACTTGTTTAGCACTCCTAATGAACTTAGACATATAATCATTGATATATTAGAATGTGTTGAAGCTAGCCAACCAGCTACCTACCTAGGTCTCCCACTCTTGGTCAAAGAGGTATCTCCAAGTTTTTGGAATGGAATTGTGGAAAGAACATAGAGGAAACTTCTTGGGTGGAAGGGGAAACTACTCAACAGTGTTGGTAAGCTACATCTTCTTCAGGCTTCACTACAAGGTATTCCTACTTACTTCATGTCTCTTTTTAAAATTCCTACGTATTTTGCTAAAAAGATGGAACAGATCCAAATTAAATTTTTATGGATGGGAGTGGAAGACAAACAAAGAATGTCTTTAGTCAAATGGGAAAAAGTGTGTCTTCCAAAATCTCATGGTGGACTTAATATAAGATCCATCAAGAACATGAACAAAGCCCTTCTCTCAAAAGTTAGTTGGAACTTGATCCATAACAATAGTGAGTGGGGGGAAATAATGCATGCCAAATACATGCATAGCATTGAGGACTCCAACTTTCTTCAATAGGTGGGATTACCCCAGGGGTCTATGATATGGAAGAAAATTCTAAAAAGTAGAAGCCTTCTCAAATAGGCAATTAGGTGGAAACTTGGAAATGGTCAGTAGATTAAATTTTGGGAGGATACCTAGTTATGGGACAAGGCTCTCATCTCTCAAGGAAACTATGGAGAAATTGCTGACTTGACTACCCAGTTCTTTGGAGATAGGGTTAGTGATTACATGGAAAATAACAATGGGATAAGGAGATAGAAAAACCTTTTGGATTGTTGTGTGCATAGGCCTAAGCTTCTCCCAAGAGTCTAGGAGATCTAGTAGTGTGTTTAGGAGATCAGAATCCCTCTCTTCCCTTAGGAGGATGAATAATACTGGTGGTTGGATAAGAATGCATCATTCTCTATAAAATCTGCTTACTATCTGCTTACTCCTAAAGCTCATAATAAGGAGGTACGGAAAAAGGTTTGGAATCATAAACTTATTCCAAAGATCAACTTTTTTTGGTGGGCTACTTCCCATAACAAAATCCTTACTCAGGACAACCTTCAAAAGAGAGGGTTTACTTTGGTTAACAGATGTTTTCTATGTGGTTTAAAAGAGGAATCAGTTTTACACCTCTTTATCCACTGTGAGTTTGCTCAGGATTTATGGGGCACAATACTTAACAACTTTGGTATTGAATGGGTTTAAAATTCTAACCTTAAAGAAGTAATTCTTAGTTAGAACTCAACCTTCACTCATCCTTGGATTAAGGAATTATGGAAGCAAGCTCTTCCATGTTTGAGTTGGACTTTATGGAAAGAGCACAATAACATAATTTTTAGGGACTCTGCTAGAAATGATTCTCAAGTGTTTAACTCCTTTGCTAGGACCATTTTGGAAAGTGTTACAACAGCTCATATTAGTGTTGTGGACAAAACCCTATCTCAATTTGAAATCCAAATTGCAGCCAAATAGAAGGTTTTAAACCTTATCCCTAGGTATGATAATTCCAAAATTCTACAGAGACTTCAAACTAAATGGATACCACCTAAACCTAATTAGATGAAACTCAACTTTGATGGGGCATCCAAGTTGAATGGTAAAGCTAGTGGAGGAATTATAAGGAATGAAAAATGATGGATATCTGATGTCTATGCTGGTGGAATTGGTTGCCAGAGAAATAACTATGCTAAAGCTATCACTTTACTATGGGGATTAAAGTTAGTTATATCCCTAGGAATAAGAAATTTGAATATTCAAGGAGATTCTAAGATGGTCATAGATGCTATTAATAAAGCATGTAAAATTGGAATCTAGTTAAAAGACATCATTACTGATATCCAGTGTCTTTTAGAAAAGTTTTTTGAAGTTAAGATTTCCCATACCTATAGAGAAGGCAATAGGGTTGTTGATGCTTGTGCCAACCTTGGTTAGCAATTCTCAAGATGGAGGGTATGGTGACAAGGTACTCATATTCCCCTAAACATTAGGGAGATCATTCAGAAGGAGATGATGGATTAGGAATGATGCACATTGATGTCAAGGATATATTTTGAAGGCAATCCATGTGGAGAAGGCCATTAGGGATCTTGTAAAATGATAACCTTAGTACTTCCTTGATTATAATTATTAATTCTTTGTATCATGAGGTGGAGTTGTGCAAGTCACATCATGAAAACCAAGGGGAAATTATTTTCAAGAATGGAAGTAGATGTCATTGAGGTAGAGCATTTCATAAAATGAGCCTTCACATTTGCATTCAACATAAATAGAAGGGGATAGCTACTTGTTTGAAGTTAAAGGTGGAAATTAGGAATTTCACTAGCTGGGTCTGTAATTACAGAATGGGGGGAGACCATATTCGAACTAAACCTATCTCCTACTATGAATTTAAAGAAAATCCATTAGTCTGGCATTATTGTAAAGAAGGAGGTATCAACCCATATTTGGAAAGGCTGAATGGTTATGATAAAAATTTATCTGAGTAGTTCACAAGATCTTGGTTAAATAAACAGGTCACTGTGGGTGGTATTAGCTTTGAAATCTCCAAAAAAGTGATTTCTATGGCCATGGGAATGACCATGCAGGGTATAAAGCTCCAAAGGAAAACCAAAATCATGGATATGTCTAGCCACAAACTATTTCTGGGTGAAGGAGAAGAACTTGTCCCGTATCAAGGAGGGTTCAATCATGCTAAACTTATGGAGCCATGGGATGGAGTGTGCTTCATTCTCATGAAATACTTCAATATCAAGGGGGTTTATACTAGGTTTTATAACTACCACCTTCCTTTGTTAAATCATTTTAGATGCAATGATATTATCAACTTTCCTTTTTACTTGATTTCTTCCTTGGAACACTCTATCCTGAGGGTGAGAGCCAAAATGGCTAAGAAGCTAGATATAAAACCTATTCCCCTACACTAGGGGCTTATTTTCTGTCTCTATAATTTTCATCACACCCTTGAGCCAAACAATAATATCAGAGGTGTTAATGAAGACATTCCCTCCAAGCTAGTGTTTGGTGATGTATTTGATGAATCTTGTGTTTCCCTTGCTCCTACCAAAACCAATGATGCCCCTTTTTCCACCCCTGTTAGTACCCTAGCTCCATTGTGAGCAAAAAGGGAAAAAATAGGAAGGTTGATGGAGAAGAAGAAAATTTTAAAGAGACTACAGAAGGGACCCACATGAATCGATGCAGGGCCATGGGGGGCCAAGGTGGCAAACCTCACAAGCCTTCCAAAATTATTAAGGAAGGTTTCACTTCTGGAGTGCATAAATTAGGGCAGATCACTGGCAAACCAACCCCAAAGGTGAGACTAATTGACTATTCAAAAAGTGCTTCAGATGAAGCAACACAAGAAGAAGAGTCTGAAGAGCTGGAAATCTAGGAAATTTTGGTAGAC
>JARHVA010010881.1:0-60000 GCA_037957365.1 Torreya grandis | reverse complement strand
ATTAATTTTAATGAGACATTATCATTTCATATGTATGATTTAAATGTTTGTGTGATATCTTTTTAGAATGAGTTTCTTTATGATACACTCCATGTTTAGTTTTAGAAATCATATAGCACATGTGTACTAGCTTTTCTCTTTTCATTCATATACCATCACTATCTACTCATCCATTAAGGTAGGTCCATTCCACAATGGTAATTGTGTGAGGTATTTATGGTCTTTTGTTGGTATTAAAAAGTGCTCGAATGAGGCTATCCCTCCCAACAATAGTACTTCTTTGGAGATGACACTTGACATTGCCATAGATTCTAAAGTATAGGGAACTTATTCACTATGGAGACATGTATTTTATATATGTACATTATATTTTATTTATTATTGAAAAATTATGATGATGAGATATAATTACTTACTTATTATACATTGAAAATAGTGGTTGTATGTTTTTAATAGTCATGGATGGATATCTATAATTACTTTCTATAATCAATTATGATGTGTTTCTTATGATGATAGTGATCAATGATGTATGATGTCACATGATTCATTTATGATTATCACACTTACATTATTATAAATGGTCACTAATTAGATTCCCATAGTGTAATATAATGAAAGTATATGTTCATTTAAATTTTAAAAAACATGTATTTCTAGGTAGATCCCAATGGGGATGCCACATGTGGTATCAGAGCTACAACTCAAACTCTAGTATCTAAAAAATTCACTAACATTTTCATATCCTTATATTGAAAAAAAGGAGGATGGTGAAAGCTATAGTATCTAGAGAAGGTCTATAAAATGTCAATGAAAGTATAACCCTCCATTTGATCCTACCTAATTTTCCATTGAGAAAACACCAAAGTTGGATTATATTTTCATAGCCATGAATGAGACTAGGGACCAGATTATAGCCTTAGAGTAGGTAGTTCATGGATATGAAGAGGAAGAACATCATGACGAACTTGAAGAACATCCTTATAAGAAAGAAAAAACTTAAGAAGTAAGATCTCAAGTAGCTATAGATTTTCATAGAGATGTGAAAAGGTTAATTCACCTAATTTGAACGGAACTATTCTAGATGATGAATCTAAAGCATGTCTAACTGAGATGGAAAGTGTTTAGAGATTCAAAACTACTCTAAGTTCACTAAAGTAGTATGGAGACCATAGCAGATGGCTAGTGAGGTAGCTACATGGTGGGCCAATAAGAGGTTGGAAATGAACCTTAACTCAACCACCTCTACTTGGAAGTATTTTATGACATTGTTCAAGTCATGGTGGCACAACTTTATTTTGATTAGAATCTCATAGATTTATAGAATCGAAAGTAGGGAGACTTATCAGTGAATGAGTATTGGGAGTATTTCACCAAAATATTAAAATATGTACCTCAATACTAGGGAAATGAAAGGTTTAAGATTAGAAAGTTTATCAAGGGATAAAAACCCCAGATTGATGGAGAGGTGTATATTCATGGACCTTCTACATAGGTCTTCAAGAACACAATCAAATAGGAACAATAGTTAAAGTCTCTTACACAAGCTAGGGACAAGTTTAAGAATATTTTTTTAAACTCTACGTCAAATTTCAAAAAGAATAACTAGAAGCAGAGGAGTAGATATTCTAAGAAGTATTTCAAAATTCAAAATGCCAAATACAATAATGGGTCAGGAAATAAGAAACTAGGCAATGGTTTCAAAGCCAATTTCAAGGGAAACCAACTACTCATAGGAAATGACCACTTGGAAGTTATTTAATTTTAAAATATGAACATTTTTTTCATGATTATACTCATTATAATTTAAAGAATAAAGTTCTTATTACTTAGTAGGGTAATTTAAAACAATGTATTCACACAATAATTGATGATCATTAAGTCAAATTTCAAGCTTCACCCATAAAGCAATCAGGTACTTTATTTCAACATCTAGTTTCCATTTTGATAGATACCAGGGATACATAATGTTTAATAGATGTTAAAAAATAATAAGTTATCTAGAAGAGATGAAATAATGGAAAATGTATGGACAATACAGTATGGGAAGGATTCAAAAGTTATGGTTAATAAGTATTTAGTCTAAATAGAGATTAGGTTACTTGGATTCATAATAATAGTGGATTTATATATATCACCACTAGGGTTATGTGATGTCATTTTAGGATTCAACTAGATTACAAAATATAAGGCCAAGGTTGACTTTTACCTAAAGAACATTGAGTGTCTGGATGATTTTTAGAATCAGACACAAATTCAATGTGAGAAAAGAGTGTTCAGGCTTATATAGATTTATGTAATGTAATTGAAGAGGGAACAAAGAAAAGGGTGAAAAGACTTTACGTTTAAGATAAATTAAATGGAGTAACCTAAGGAACCATCTCTCAAATATTATCCATTCCCTAAGAATTTTCATGATGTGTTTTCAAAATATTTTCCAGGATTGCCTCCTAGACGCGAGTTTGATTTCTCTATTGATATCATACCTAGATCAAAACCATAGTCTAAGGAACCATACATGATAAAAACCATGAATTTTGTTGAATTGAATCCTCAAATCAAAGAACTATTATAAATGGGTTGATTAGGCCAAGTGTGTCACCATGGGGTGAACTAATTATCTTTGTCAAGACGAAGGATGGTATCTTTGACTTTGAATTGATTACAAGATGTTAAACAAGGAAAATATCAAAAATAGATATACATTACCTCATATATATGATTTTTTTGATCAAATGTAAGGAGTAATAGTCTTTTCTAAGATTGATATTAGATTAGGATACCATTAGTTGAGGATAAGGGATGACATTTTGAAGACGGTGTTTAGAACTTGTTACGAGTACTATGAGTTCATAATGTTAAAATTTGGGTTGACCAATGTTCTAATAGAATTCATGAATCTCATGAATAATGTGTTCAAATATTATTTAGATTAATTCATTTTGGTATTTATTGAAGACATTCTTATATGCTCTAAAAATGAAGAGGAGCATCTTCAGTATCTAGAACTATTTCTACAATGGTTACAAAAGCATAAGTTACATGGAAAATTGTTTAAGTATAAATTTTTCTAAGAAAGAGTAAAATATCTCAAAATTATTATTTCTATAGGTGGTATTTATATAGATCTAGCAAATATAAGATCTATTATGGAATGGATGTCACCACAGAATGTTAATGAGGTAAGAAGTTTCATGGTATTAGTAGGCTACTCCAAGAATTTCATTCTAATTTTTTCCAAGATAGACAATCCAATTACTTATTTGAAATGGAAGAACCAAAGTTTTGACCCATCAAAAGGGTGTGAATTAGCTTTTTATTAATTGAAAAGAAGGATTACTTCAACACTAGTGTTAATAGTTAATTAACCCAATGGTCAATTTTATTTGATCACAAATGATTCAAGGGATGGACTAAAAGGAATCCTTAGAAAAGATGGTGTATTAGTATTTTATGAATCAAGGAAGTTAAAGACATATAAGGTGAACTATACCTATCCTGACCTGGAACTTGTAGTAGTTGTGCATGATTTGAATGTTTGGTAGCATTACTTATTAGGAAAACCTTTTGACCTCAAGATAGATAACATGAGACTCAAGTATATATTCACCCAACCAAATTTGAATGCTCATTAGAGACACTGGCTTGAGTTCTTATCTAACTATGATTTTGATAACAACTATATCAAAGGAAAGGAGGACAAAGTAGATGATGCCCTAAGTCATAGAAAGTAAATAGAAGTTGTATCTACTATTAAAAGTAATTTCATGGGTTGAGTGATCAAATTCTCACTAGAAAATGAATTATATGATCAGGTTAGGAAAGTATTGTCTGAGAATACACAAATTCCTAGTTATAAAGGATTTAGATTAGAGAGTGATAGTCTATTACATTACAATGGAAGGATATGTGTGCTAGATCAAGACAATATATATATCATAATACTAAAATAAATACATAATGCCCCATATTTAGGACATCTAGGAGTAACCAAGCTCATGGTATATATTAGACCACTACATTTCTAGAATAGAATCAAGAAAGATGTAGAAGACTATGTGTCACATTGTTTGTAATGTCAGTGAGTGAAAGATGAACATATGCATCTAGTTGGGTTAATATATCCACATGATATACCTGAATGGAAGTGGTGGGTAATTAGTATGGACTTTGTCTAAGGTTTTTTGATGTCAAAAAATAAGAATGATATGATCTTGGTAGTAGTTGACAAATTAACCAAGTTGGCTCATTTTATACCAAGCAATTTGATAGGTGATGTACATACTCTTGTGAAGAGGTTTGTGAAGGAAGTGTATCAATTTAATGGATTCCTATAGAATATCATTTTGGATCATGATCCAAATATGAATTAGGTTCTGGGTAACTCTAAATTTAGCTTTGGCTATGCAACTAAACATTAACATTACATATCATCTAGAAACTAATGGTCAGATTGAGTGAGTTAATTGGTTGTTAGAAGATATTATTTGTATTTATTTAATGGATCAAAAATATAAGTGGTAATATTATATTCTATTGGTTTAGTTTGATTATAATAACTTATAAAAATTAGCTTTAAATATGGCACCATTTGAGGCATTTTATAAAAGAAGGTGCAAGACACCAATCAGTTGGGATAGGTTGGAGGATAGGATATTCTTTGGACCTAAAATGTTTTCAAAAATGGGAGAACAAGTTAGATTAATCAGGTAGAGATTAGCCAAGGCCAATGATGGATACAAGAGTTATGATGATCTAAAGAGGAAAAATAGGTAGTTTTTGTAGATGATAATGTGTTCTTGTGGGTTGAACTATAGAAAAACTCATTTTAATTTGGGAAGTTAGAAAAATTGTCACTAAGATATGTGGGACACTTCAAGGTTTTATAAGTGTTCAATCCAATAACATATAGGCTTCAATTTCCACTTGTCCTAGATCTATTATATAACATCTTCCGTGTTTCTTTTCTTTAAAGAATAGATATGATTATATGCATGTGCTAAATTGGAATGCTTTGTAGGTTCTAAAACTAATCAGAGTAATTGACACTCATAAACTTAATTTGCATAATAGGAAGATGTCACAGTCTAAGGTCTTTTGGAACGAATACATTGAGGATAGTGCTAATTGGGAGTACTATGATGAGTTTTATAGGTGATTTCCACATTTATTTGCTTGATTTGATACTTTATACTATATTATTATAATTTTTTAATTTATAACTTATGTTTGAATCAGATTCATCAGGGATGATGACTAGCTTTAGGGGGAAGGATGTTACATCTTGATTTATCGCTAAGAAAACTTGATTTTCCATATATATTTATATTTATAAATTTATTTTGGTTATTATTTGCCTAAATTATGAGTTATATGTTGTTATGGGATAGTTAAATATTACTTAGATTACATGATTTCATTGTTATGAATTAACTATAATGTATATTCCTTACATTGTAATCATGTTGTCTTGTTATTTAGTAGTATTTTATTATATTTATGTTTCGATGTTATGTTCTAACTACATACTTATTGTGAGTTTGATGCAAGAGAGACTCATCCCTTAGAACATGATAGAGGGAGAGCATCATAGGAGAGGGTGATGTAGATGGAGATGTTGGAGGATAACAAAGAAAATTGATAGAACCCTACACACACCACAATAGTTAGTACATTTTAGATGCACAATAACATCATTAGTGTAGTGTGTTTTGTTACTACTTCCATTTAGATAGTCATTTACTCATGGTTTGATAACTTAGTTTAATGGTTTTTTGTAGTTCATCTTGTGTGATTACATTTATGACCATTAATGTTTTTAGAGATGTAATTTTCATAATTAGAGGAAATTAAAGGTTATTGATTAAATAATTTATCATTAAGTCAATGTGATATTAGAGGTACTAATTTAATTACTGAATATATTGATTATTGTAATTATAAATAAAATAAATAAAATATGATGATTAATATTTAAGAGGAAAAAACAAAAAAGAAGAAATTCTTAAAATAAATAAAAAGATCTGGTTTAAGGATAAGCACCATACCTCTTAGAAAAAAACAAAAAACAATAATAAATAAAGTGAAAAATATTAAAAATAAAAATTTATGCCTTCTTCATGAAAGAAAAAACATTAAAAATATGCAAATAAACAAGAAGAGGGGAGGTTAAAAGAGGAAAAGATAAGTGAGGCACATCAGGGGCATAAGGAGGGATAAGACATAGAATAAAGAGATATTGGAGAAGGAACAATGGATCATCTTACTAGGTAGGCAATATAATTTAATTTTATATATTCATGTTCAATGTTATAGTAAATTATAAATATTACAACAAATTACTATCAAAATGAATTGTGTAAACATGTGCATATAAAAATACTGGTCACTATGCAAAGCTCAATGATTTATAGGAAAATATAGTGACCTACACAAAATTGAATATATAATGATCTATATATATATATATATATATATATATTATCAAGTTAGGTAGAAACAAAGGAAAATATCAAACGAATGGAAAATATATATATGGAAAACTTATCAGATAATACAATGATATAATATGTGGTAATATAATACAATTACTATTAATATGTGGTAATGTAGTTGTGATGTCATTGTAGTTATAAATACATCAAAAACATTAACTATGAAGACATTATTATAGGTCACAATACTTTGCAGCTCTACATGTTACAATAAGAAGAAAATATCTCCCTCCTATTATTTATATAGACATTTTTACATCCATAATGACTCATGGATATTTAAAGAGGTATGTGGTGATAATTTTGTATAAAAAGGATCTCTTGATGGTGGTAGACATGATCCTTTCTCATAAGGGAGTCAAAAGGAAAAGCAAATTGATTTTATGGCTAACAAAAGCTCTTCTCTATCCCAATCCTACCACCTATAGAAATAAGTTAATTCATTTTTATGCTCTTATCCATATCAACTACTATGATTTAGTGTTGAAATCAGGCCAATTATTATAGCATACCAAATTGAGTGAACTTCACACCAACATTGCTCAGAGTCTTTTAGAGATGGAAATATTTACTAAGGAAGGAGAATATATATACACTCCTAGAAAGAAAAATGTTGTTGATGAAAGGATGGAGGATCTTGTGAGTACATCGTTATCTATTGAAGATAAAATTAATGCTTTGTTTGAATGTAGTGATCATACACTTCAAAGATGTGTTTTTGAGACATGTTTAGATAGAAGTATATATTATAAATTGTGTTGAGAGAGGTATAACATCTTATGTAAAATTTAAGTATATATACAACAATATATCTATCATTAAAAAAATTAATTGAGATATTATCTTCCTATTACAATGACTAATGTTATATTTTTTCCAATCTATAAGAAAATTGAGTGCGAAAATATACTTATAAATACTTATAGTTTATAGACAAATATAATTTTGAAATAGATTATATTATAATGAAATTAATATTGAGTTATATGCAAATTAAATATAATATAAGAAAATGTATTTTGAAGAAGATTACACTTAGTATATGCAGTGAATATTAGAGACCATTGAATTTTATTTCTTGAACCATAAATACTAAATATATATGAAGCATAACAAGATTTCAGATAGCCCTAACTATGATAACTACTTATTGATAGATTGGACATATTATATCTCAAAATTTGGTCATCATTATATTATATCTAATGATTATTGGAACCTTATATTATCCTTAACTTGGATTATAGATGAGGGTTGTAATTATATATAATGGTATACATTTTTAAGTCTTATGTATAGTATATATTATGTGAATATTAACATGAACAAGTGTATATACATATATAACATGAATTGGTATATAGTGGTGTGTGCTTATAGTATTATTAAATGATATGAACTAAGTCATAGACTCTAGAAGAGTAGGTATCTAAATATACATCTATACAAGATCATAAAACATGCCAATATGTATACATGAGGTATCATGCTCAAACAAAACGTAGTTAGGATTATGAGACTTTAATTCTTGAAATTGGTATAACTAGTTATTTTTTTAAAATAGTTGAACTCAAAAACAATGCACTATGATATTATGGGATGTCATAGGGTGAAATATAATTGGAAAATACTTATAGTAATTATAAAATTGTATTTTAAATGTATATTATACTTGAATAATATAAATTGTACTTCTTATTCCTACTATTTGTGTGATAGATAACATTTTGAAATTCATTCATACATTTGATTGAATAAATGTATTCATTTTGATTATTCCTATGTTTAGCATGTTTTATTTTTTTCTATTAGAATGTAAAATGTATGAATATATTGTTTATACTATCTTAACCAAATCTCACATTTTTAATACTGAGTAAGTAGTGAGATGAATTTCACTAGCTTATTAGTATCATAATGCCAAATGAAGGTAATCTAATCAAGTGATGTATATGAATTTGACTAATCCTATAGATCATTAACTATTTAAAACATTAGCCAAATTAATGTTAGTGAGACATTCTCATTTTATGTGTATGATTTACATGCTTATGTGATATCTTGTTAGAATAGGGTTTTTATGATACATAACATGTTTAGTTTTAGAAATCATATGACAAATGGGTATTGTCTTGTCTCTCTAAATTATTGAAATATCACTATCTAATCATTTGTGAAGGGAGGGACATTCCCTAATTTTAATTGTGTGTGGGATCGATGGTCTATGGTTGGTGTCAAAAATCACTTGTATGATGCTCTCCCTTCCCACAACAATACTTCTTTAGAGATGACACTTGATATTTCAATAAATACTAGAGTTTAGGTAATTTATGATGTATGGAGCCATATATCTTATATATGTACATTTTATTGTATTTATTATTAAAAAATTATCATCATGAAATATAAATACTTACTTATTACACATTGATAGTAGTGGCCATATGTTTGCACCAACCATGGATGGATATCTATAATTACCTCATATCATCAATTATGATGTGTTTCTAATGATGATAGTGATTAGTGATGTATGATGTCATATGATTCATTTACAGTTATTAAAATTAGATTATTTTATATAGTCACTAATTATATTCTTGTGGTGTAATATAATGAATGTATATGTTATTTTAAATTAAAAAAAATCATGTATTTGTAGGTAGATCCTAATGTGTATGTTACAAATAAATATAGGAATATTTATATTTCACCTATACGTCATCTAGGGGTGATGATAACCCACATTTCACCATCACAATGCTCATTTATTATGTTTTAAAACAAAAAATAAAGGTCTATTCAGGAGTTTATTATTTATTTCTTATCTAGAAACATGTTTTACTTTATATTATCCACAACCTAAAAAATGTTCAATTAAAAATAAGATATTCAAACTTACGTCTTTGTACCTCAATGTATATCACATGAAATGTAATAACTTCCTTGTGATTTGAATTTTATCCCAAATTGTCTATCCACCACACCCTTTTCCTTTTTCCATAATTTGTTTTTATGTATTTTCCCCCAAAACATAATGGTTGATCCAATTTATATAAATCCTAGTTATACTAAGTGGAACTCCCACTTGAACTGTATACAAAATACATGTATAGTTCTAAATGTCATGGTGGTGAATTACAAACACTTGAACCCATGTATGCCTTAAAATTCTCCATGCACAATCCATTGAAACCATCGAGTGCCTTTTACATAATGAAACCCTATGAAAGTCTCATTCCAATTCAACCACCCATATCACTACATGATTTGGTTAATCAACCAGAACATAATCATCTCAATTTTCCATTGGCATAAGTCTGTGAGACTTATGGTTCAATCAAACTTTAAATAATGGCATGGCCCTCCTATGCCTTAATTCCTTCATGGCCTGCACAAAATATCAAACACATAGACATTAGCCCTTTATATGGACTTATTACAGCCATGTCAATGCATTCAAACCTAATCCAATATTTTACATGGAGTAGTATAATTATAGGTATCACACCATTTAACATCTATTTTCAATGGTTCTAGATGCCAAATACACCTTATTCCATTTAAATGTTGAATCAAGTTTTTAGAAATATCATGTTCTCAACTTAATTTTAGTTGGTCATTTAAATGACAAACAAAGCAAAACTTAAATTAATGAAAGTAAATAACTAGGAAATCACAATAATTCACAAGGTGGAATAATACAACTCAAGACCATACATTGAAAAAAACATGCTTGAGTAAGACCATAATTGCATCATATCACTATTTTTACTTACATACTCCATTTTTTCCACTACCCACAAGCTTCTAGTACCAACCTAGCTCACCAGGATAAAACCTACAAGCATGTCCATAAAGACATCGATAGTAATTAAAATCATATGATAATTATACGAATAATAAGTAATTATAATGTTTAATTAAATTAAATCCATCAATAATAGTGATACTAATGTTTTTAAATAATCACAATGTCCAAAATAATGCCAATACAAAATCTAAAATCAAATTAATAATCATGATCAAAAGTTTAGGTAGGTGCAGTCATGACATCCACCCTCCATTAAGAATGGATCTATCCTCAAGGAATTAAACTATCTAAGGATAGTGATACTAAAAAATACTTTCATATTCTTAGGTAGCATTCCTCCCCCATTTGATCTCATTGGACCAATACTTGTTTTCTTTTTCATAAATCACTATTGCACTAAGCTAGAATCTTGATGGGCTCAAATTGAATTGTTTCCTCATCATCCACCTAATTATTATTCCAATTTAGAATATGTGATGTTTTAAAACATATATAATTAGTAATTATACATGAAAAACATCTTGGATTCTAGATAGATATGGATGAACATCTAGATGGTAAACCACCTGGATGATTTTTTTCCACTATACAAAAAGGCCAACATAATGTGGTGCTCACGTAAAATCTTTTCCAAACTTAATTGAGACTTTTTAAGGTCTTACCCTTAGAAATAATTTATCAATAATATCAAATTATATATATTATCTTTTCAAATATTTATAGATTTTCCATTAATTAGAGGTAGATTTTAATCTTCAATGTATTACAAATATTTTCTCATCATACTATTGCAAAGTTTCAAGACCTACAAACATCTAGTTTTCAATTTATTATATTGTAAGGGAGTTATACACTTTCACCCACACAAGGTGTGAACTAAATTTATAAATCCTAATAAATAATGTAATATTAATCTAAGCTAAATTCAACATAAGATAGAGCAACAAACAAAGAAAAAATAAAACACAAAATTATACTTCTAATGTGCAAGCTTTCTCCATTATGATGTAAACTTGATTTGCTCTTTGAAAATGTGATGCTCACTCTTCCAATGCAAAGGAGAATGGGAAGCATTTTTTTACAAAAGGTATTTTTGTATGGTTGAATTTGCTTGAATTTTCTTGAATTCACTTGTGGATTGAATATAACTTCATTAGAATAAGTTAGGATTATTGAAAATTAAGGTTTTCAAGTTTATTTATAGATTTTTTGGAGGAAGATCTAATAGTGGATAATTATTTAGATTTATTAAATGATCCAAAAAATCAATGGTGGCTAATGAGTACTCACCCATGAAGATGAAGACCATTTCAAATGGTTGAGAAAAGCATGGGATTGGTTAGTTGAGTCAGTAAGAATAAGTCAAACTTCTTGAAAACTTAGGGGATGACTCATAGGATGTTGAGAAAGTTATGGGTTTGGTTAGGATTAGGGAGAAAAAGGTGAAATATGTTGGATGAGGTGTAAAATATAGATTTTATATTTAAAATTAGGATTTAAAGTGTGCATAATTAAATATTTTAACTTATTCAATTATTTGAATTTGGAAGGAGATGCGATGAATTATCTTAAGAGGAATTATTAAATAGATTTTAGGTGCTTTTAGAAACTAAATGAAATTTAGGTGTCTAAATGTATCCCTCTTTAAAAGAGTGTTGTGAATTAATATTTTTTCAAAGAATAATAAAATAAGTAGAGTGTTGATGATTAAGAAGGAGAAATTTGCCCCAAATGAATGAAAATGAGTGTGATGATGCCCCCCTAAAGGGTTTGTGTGATAAAATGGACAAATGCTCAAAATTTTATGAAAAAATTAAATTTATGTGTATGAATGATATATCAAATTATTATAAAATTGATAACAAACATGCAATATGTTGGTTGTGTAAAAAGGTTATCCCTAGTTAATTAGAACTAGAGTATCGAGTTGAAAAACAATAGTTTTACCAGTTGGAAATTGCATGTTTAATGTTTTTCTAATGATTTAGGGGATAATTGAGTGATTTTGGGAATGATACACCATAGTGATAATAATATTTAGATTAAAAAAATAGAAAAAAATATATTGCATTATAAATGATAATGATAATTTTTATGTAGATGGATTTTTCAAAGATGTTGAGAAATAATTTAGAATAAATCGATTTAATATCTCCATAAATTTGAAAAATGGATGAAGAATGAGTATGATAGAGGGATGTGGAGGGGAAAATAATTGGTAGGGGATAAAAATATAAGTAGAACAAATGGGGTATAGAAATTAATTTGTGAAAATTTTATTTTCAAAGTTATTTGCTAATAAAATTTAGTTTAGAGATTTGCTTAAAGACTTTAGAGGAAATATGGACTGTATTCCACACCATGATCACTAATTAGAGTGAGTGTGGAGGTTATAGAGACCTAAGAGGAATGAGGATCTAGTAAGCTAGTTTAAATTTGTTTTTTTAGCATTTATGATCATTAATTAGGGTAAAAAGTGAGATAAAATGAATTCATTGTTGCCAAAATGATGAATTTGACACCGAAAGTAGAAAATTCACTCTAGGTAACTATGAATTCATAAAATATAGTACCAATTTCATAAAATGTATAAGTGAAATTATGTCAGGTTAAGAAAGGTGATTTCATTATTTAGCAATGGTGAAATCATTCAGTAGGGGAGCAAAATTATTAAACAGAGAAGTGAATTCATTCAAGGGAGAAGTAAATTTTTAGGATTGATTAAAGGGGAAAATTGATGTGATTGAAAGAAAAATTACTTATTCAAAGAGTGAAAACATTAAATGTAGAAGGGAAAATGTGTTATATACAGTGAAAGAAGAATGATATATGCGTCAATGGATTGAAAATATTTGTTTTATTTTTGTTACATTATTGATTTACTATAACATAGTGATAATTTGAGTTTAGTGGTGAGTAAAATCAAATAAATGATAAAGTATGTGATATGTAGGAGGTATTACTAGTGATTATTACTCAAGAATGGAGACTTGGAATAATATCATAGATGGAGAGATTTATAGAGTATGAATTTGGAGTTCTAAAGGAGAGTGACTTATCATACATTACATAGATGTTATAGATTCAAATAGATAGAGTGCATTTTATAGCACTTACTGAGAGATGGCATAGTGAGACTAGTACATTTTAATTACTAATAGGGGAGATGACTATCACATTATAGGAAGTGTATTAGATTCTAGGTATTCTAATATGAGGGATGTGTATACTAGTGGTAGGGTCCATAGGAAATCACATTATTTATTATTTTTCATGATGGGTTTATTCTTATTATCAAAATAAGTGTAGATGTAGATTATTTTACCATATTGGAGATGGATTCTTTGACTATTACACTCATATATGATGTCAATGGCATTATGATTCCTAACAAGAATAGGAGGTTATGTCTTATTAGTATTCTAGATGTGATTGGAGATATGATGGAGATGGGTGATAGATTTACATAGGGTCCATGAATTTTGGCACATTTATACTGGGATTTACATCACGTAATTTTTTAAAATCATAAAGAGATTATCCCTTCAACATAAATATAGGTGTGGTGATAGGAACATATTTTCATAGATGCTAGTTAGACACACGAACACTAAGTCTAATGATGAGAGATTGTTATATGGGTAGCATGTGATTATTTAAAAATGCATACCACACTTAGATGATTTGGAGTTTTATAAGAGGGTTATTGATGAGCTAGGTTATGATCATATCACCTAGAGACCTTACAAGGAGATTATATTCTATTGGCCTTATGATGATCTACACATGGATTACATGATTAACCCTTGTTACTTTATCAGGACACATGATTATAACATAGATATATATCACCTAGATAGGGTGATGAGATAGTTTGGGATGAGACATCGTATACTAAGTAGGCCACACGTATTTACATGATTAGTGAGGGAGAGATCATAGTGGGGAATGACCATTTATCCAACCATCACTGACCATATCTAGACATAGTTATAGACTATTGGGTCGATTGATCATAGACATAGTTATGCACCACCATAGACATAGAGGTAGATATTGGTGTCTAGCTTGAGTATGTATCCATGAGGCATAAGATTGGGATCCTAGATTAGGAGGGATATTATAGGAAATAGATGATAAACATAAGTATGAAGTAGATAATGTGATATAGAGATTAGCTAGCTGCATGATGTGGAGATTATAGACATGGAAGATTCAAAGATTTTATGTGAAGTAGGGATTAATATTGATGTTGATATAGGGGTGGATCTAGATACAGAGTAGAGGGCTAGAGAGAAGACTCCACTGATAGAGGTTGATAGTAAAGATGATAGAGAGGGGGAGCATGTGATCATGAGAGAATCATAGGACACATAGAAATATAGAGGGGATGTGGTTAGTTATTCATGAACTCTGAGATCTAGAGAAGAACATGTACTAATTAAAAAAATAAGAGAGGATATTAGAGTTTATAATAAATATATTGATGGATTACACTAATAGGTTTCCATATTATAGGGTGTAGTGGATAGTAAAGGGTACCATATGACTGATATCAAATAATTATAGTCTAAGGTTAATAGATTAAATGATGTTATATATGGGATAAATGGGGATGGCATGGCTACAAAAATGATTATACATGGTGTAGATGCCCAAACTCTGTAATATACACCATTGACACAAAGTATAGATAGGAGAGAGATAAAATGAGGACTAAGATGGAAAAGGTGAGAGTGTTACTAAATGGATAAGGGTAGATTTCTACTTTGGATAGAGTGATGAGGGCCATAGAGTAGGCCACATATTATAAGAGATTATATGAGGAGGTTTTACCCCAATATCAAAGGGCACCATCATTTATGGATTACTTTATGAGAAATTCAACATCAACTAGATTAATTTAGCTTATTGAATTAAAGATATTAGTGGGATAGGTATAATATATGATGGGTCCTCCATGAGGCACACCACGATGTGAGGAGATATTTTTGAGACTAAACACTCTATTAAAGGGATAATATGAGACATATACATAAGGGATATATCATAGATTATCTCATCAATGTATACATATTTTGAGATGTATCTACTGATGCTTATATTTCACCCTTGAGAAGATGCTCAATTATTTTTATCTAAGTGGCACAATGGATTCATATGTCTTTCTGTGACTAATAATTATATTGAGATGAATCTCTAGATTAGGGGTTAACACCCCTTGATGTACCACTTGAATTTTTCTTTTACTACTGCTAACTTTGGGGTGAAAATGGGATGAGGAAAACTAAAAGTAAACCTAAACTAATGGAGGTGATACACCAAAATAGATGATGGATTAAAACTATATATATATATATATATATATGACACTTATGACCAACATACACTTTCCTAATCTTTATCTTTTCGGATCAATATTACACTATGAGGTCATAATATATTATCTTATGTTAAGAGGACTAGATAGGAGGCCTTGAATGACACTAATGAAAATACAAACTCACTTAGACATGGACATATTCTATAAAAATTCACGTGCCATGAAGGAATAAGCTGTAAATAGGTGAAATAGTGAAGTACAGTGCTAAGGAATCCATAGTCTTCACTAGGCAAATTCAACATTGAAGCAGAACATACTACGAACAGTCATGGAAGAGGTAAACACTTAGTAATTTTTTTGATAAAAAGGTGTAAAATTGAGTATATATTCACCATACTTAGGTGGAACCATAAAATGAGCCAAGAGAAGCCATATATATAGCCTTTTAGATGGAGGTCAAACAAAGGGAGTTCAAGACTCACATGGACATGTGTCATCTTGAGGATGAAATAATTGCACTACATTATATAAGATATTCTATTTTTAGTTATGTTAGTAGGATCAAGATACTATAAAATATATTTTACCATAAATGGGTCCATTGGATGGAAATTTGTTTGAATGCTAGTTGTTCCTTATTGGCTCACTGAGCTATGAAATGATATAACAACTCACCACATCGACCTACCTATTTCCATTTTATTCTAGACATATGTTTAGGATATCACCATTTGTCTCCTTTATCTTTTCCTTCTATTTCTAATTGAGCATTTACTTTAAAATTTAATGGCTAGTTTATTCATTCTAAGATTGACATTTTTTAGGCTAGCACTCCTTTATTTGACTCCCAATGGCTAATTTTTATAGTCTGAATTGATGTTTTGTAGGCCATCACTCCTTGGGATTTTTTTCAAAATTCTTGTCTTCAACATTCTTTTAGAATTTTTTTTTGAAATAATTATTTTAGTTTCTTCTTTCTTTCCTCTCATCTTTTTTGCTCAATCCATTTTCTTTGAAAAAATCTTTCAAACAAAAAATCTGAAGTAATTCTTTCCTTTGCAAATTTCCCTTTGGGATTTTGTCATGGTCCTCCTCTTTGAAAATTTCCATATTTTGCCTTCTAAAATAACTTATCAAATGGAACAACCCCTTTGAACTTCTTGATAATGACCCTTTGGAATTATTTGTAAATTCCAACTACCCTTTGAAATGTTGTGAAATGTCCCTTCGAACAATTTAATGAACCCTTCAGCCTTTTGAAAATGTCCTTTGAATTTTTGTTATGACCCCTTTTGAAAGGACTCTAAAACCCTTTGAATTTAATGTGGCCTTCATAAAAATGAAACATACCCTACGAAAAAGATAAAGGGGTCCTTTAGCTTGAAAAAGTCCTTTGGGAGAGTTAAAGTGCCTTTCAAAAAAGTTACAAGTGACCATTTTAAAGATTGAAGATGTTGTTTTCTTTTGAGTTTCCCTTTGAAAAAATAATTATGGTCCTTTTAGGAAAGTTGTTTTGGAAAAAATGTCTCAAACAATTCTTTGCTTTGATTTTTATTTAAATTTCCCTTTTCAAAGGCAAGTGTCCTTTGGAAGAAATGCAAGTGTCCAATTTCCAAAGAAAATGCCCTTTGAAAAATTTGCCAATGTACCTTTCAAAAAGATGACCATACCCTTAAAAATTTTAAAAATTTCATTTTTAGCTTGAGTCTTTCATGAGAGTTGTCACCTACCCTTTGATAAAATTACTTGGGATAAAAAGTCTGAAACAATTCACATAAGTAAAATGCTTCAGACAAAAAGTCTAAAAGAATTTGATAAGGACTTAGAACAAAACTTGAAAGAATTAATTTTAAAGGAATTAGCAAGAAATCTAAAGAATGAATCTTTCAAAGGGAAAAAAATTGGGTTTTTACATGTAAAAGACTTCATCTTTGTATAAGAACACTTCTTTTGAGTGAAACCTGCATACTAAACATGGAAAAAAGTATAGACTCAAATATTTTTTACAAAAAGGTGGGTGCCCAATTTTGGCCTTAAGGACCAAAATTTGGTCAACAAATTAGTGACTCTTAGGGGTAGTATGCCTACTATAATGACTAGACTAATACCCTAAAATAGTCCATTATGCATGGAGTTAATTAAGGACTAAAATAAACTAGAAACCTTGACCATGATTCATAACTTGATTAATAAGACAACCGTTGATTACCTCCAACACAAAAAAGAAAGAGACACACAACAAAACCAAAGAAAACACACATTGGCTACCTAGAACTTAGGAAAAGACAAGACACAACATAAATGAAACTACTTATGTATAGCTAACATATATATTCTTTCCCCTCCTAGATCAAAGGAGGAACTTATTATGTCTCTTTCATGACAAGAAACCTCATGATGCTAGATAAGTAGTTGGTTAGACAAGGGGCTTGGTCACTCATTTTTATTGATTTCCACTTTGATTGGCATGTACCTAAGTGGATTAGGTTTAAACATGTCTCCAACATCCATGTATTAATCTTGCTCTTTGAAACATGTCTCATGTTATTCCTTCATTCTATTGTAGTCCACCAATGGATCAATGACCACTAATTCATCATCATATGGTTCATTTGTCTCATGGCCTTCTTGGTATGAATCATGGTCCAACTCACTATTTTCTATCTCTTTGAGGAGATTATTAAACTGATATCTTTCTTCATCATGTATTTCTTGAAGAAGGGTGGTTGGTGTGATGTTTGATCTGAGACAAAAAAATTCTAGCTCAATCTATAAATCATCATTTTCTTGCTCAAGAATTCCTTCTTCAAAGCCCCTATCAAAATAATCAGACCTCTCTCCTTCTTTTTCAAAAACAAAAGTCTCTATCTACTAAAAAACATGTCTCTCTATCTACTTGAAAACATGCTCTTAAACCTCATTCAACTTGTGTCAAATGGCTCAATCATTATCTTCATCAAATCAACAAGAAGGTTCATTAAACAAAGGGAAAGAGATATCACCATCCTTACATTCTTCATCCAACATTAACAAGTGAAGATTGTCAATCTCATATTCATACTGATGAAACTTTTGCATGTATGTAGGACCTATATCTTCTCCTTGAATCAAGTAACCTTCAAGAGTCACTTCTTCAACCTTATTTTTAGGAAAATCTCTTAGAACAACCAACTATTGAGATATGATTTGACTAAATTATTCATCTTTGATATTGCCTTCCACCTCATTCTCAATATAGTAATCACCATGATAATGTTCATATGGAGTATCTATGATGATCTCATCTTCATTCTCACTCATGATAGTCTCATGATCAACTAAGAATTGTATTTTCTCTTACTCACTTACCTCCCTTAAAATAAGTTCTTCTTTAGCATGGAAATAAATGAAGGGTGAATGGTTAGGTTCATGAATCTAAAATGTAGGAGTTGGAGTATGGAAGGTAATGGAAGGTAAAGGGAGTGAAAATGGAGTATGGGATGAAAGAGAGGACTTAGGAATGGACTTTGAATATAGGTAAGTACTAGTGAGCTCAAAATCAAGTTGGGAATGAGAAATGAGGTTTTCTATAAGAAGCTCATGAGGAAGAGGAGGTAAACCTTGGGGTAAAATTAATTGATTATCTTCTTTCCACTTGATCATCACTTCATCCACATTAGATATATATTCAAAACTCTCTTGAAGGGGTATAGATAGGTTGTATTTATAAATGGGATCTTCTATTGGGCCTAAACCATCCATTATACCTTGACTAAGGAACCTTATCCTTGACTCTAATTTTTCAATCTATTTATCTATATTCTCTTGAAAGAGTTTTTATTGAAGATCATGTGCATCATCATGATAACTATTAGCTTCATTTTTTGCTTCATACTCTTGAACATTACTCTTCTCTTCTTTATTACCCCATGATTCTACTATTTCATTCCAACTCATGATCTTAGGATTGGATCTCTCTTCTTGAGGATGGGAATCAACTTCATATTTCTCAAGGTCTTCAGTTGGTTCATGATAGACATTTATCCAACTTGGAATCTTGACATCATACTAAAGGACTTGAGGAGGTTTAAGGGGGAACAGGAAGAGTTTGCACATGCATAAGAAGAGTTGATTAAGGATGGACCTGTTATTTTACAATAGAAGCAAGATGATTTTCTTCAAAGGAAGGCTCCAAATATAAGGAATTAAAAATATAAGTTTCCATAGAAGACTTTTATTATGTTCTTTTGTGTTGGATTGGTAGGTTCAAAAGATTACCAATAAGAGTAGCTAATGCATTCGATGGATTAGAAAGTTGACTCATTTTATTTTAGTGAGAAAGTGATATTTAATAAAAAGGATTTGGTGTATAGGGCGATGGTTTTTTTTTTATAGGATGATCTATTTTTGGATGGAAGAAGGGATATAAGGCTAACTACCTTGATTTAATTAGATTTTCGATCTTACTAGTTTTTACTCCATGGATTGCATGACTTTAGCTTACTTAAACAAGAATTCCTCCTTGTAAATAATCTCTTATTGATGTCTATTTCACTCATTCAAAATATATATTTCCCACATTAACTTCTCAAACTCCAATGTTATTTCCTTAACACTCTTAGATTTACTAGAAGAAGGATAATTAAGAGTGCTACTTGAGGTGATTACATGAATAACTTGAGCTTAATTAAAACTACATGAAGGAACACAAGATCCAAGTAATCTATAATGGAATTATACATACCAATTATGATTTATTGATGCACTAGGGCTAATTTACCAGCTGATTCAACTCAGAGTTACCATTAGTGTCGATTGAAAAGCATCCAAAAGATTGATTGATTGAAGAACACACCAAGAATTCTTCAATTCCTTGGATAAATTGTCCTACCAGGCATGCCAAAAATTATTAACACTTGGATTTCACCCTTGAGAATATGCTTAGTTATCTTCATACAAGTGACACAATGGAATTATATCTCTTTCTTTGGGTGATAATTATGTTGAGATGAATATCTAGATTAGGGGCTATCACCCCTTGATGTACCACTTGATTGCTGATTTTACTATTGCTAACTCTGGGGTGAAATGGGGATGAGGAAAATTTAAAGTAAAACTAAAATAGTTGAGGTTATACACCAAAATATGTGATGGCTTACAACTATATGTATATGACACTTATTACCAAAACAATGACCAATATACACTTTCCCAATCTTTATCTTCTTGCATCAATATTACACTATGAGGTCATAAGAGATTATAATGTATTAAGAGGAATAGACAAGAGTCCTTTAATGGCACTAATGAAAATATAAAATCACTTATACATAGACATATTTTAGAACACTTCATTTTCCCTACAAGAAGAAGCTAAAAATAGGTGAAATAATGAAGTACAGTGCTAAGGAATCCATAGTCCTCACTAAAAAAATTGAACATTCAAGTAAAACACACTATGAACAGTCATGGAAGAGGTAAACACTTAGTCATTTTATTGATAAAAAGGTGTATAATTGAGTATATCTTTTCCGTACTTAGGTGGAGACCTAAAATGAGCCAAGATTAGCCATATATATAGCATTTTAGAGGGATGTCAAGCAAAGGGAGTTCAAGAGTCACATGGACATGTCTCATCTTGAGGATGGAACAATTAGACTACATGTTGTAATATATTATCTTTTTAGTTATGATAATAATATAAAGATATTATAAACTATTTTTTACCATAAATGGGTCCATTGGTTGGAAATTCATTTATATGCTAGTTATTCCTTATTAGCTTACTATGAAATGGTATAACAACTTAGCCCATCGACCTTCCTATTTTTGTTTTCTTATGTATATGTGTTTAAGATTTTACCATTTTTATCATTTATCTTTGAATTTTGTTTCCAATTGAGCCTTTTTTAAACTACAATGGCTAGTTTATGGAGTTTAATATTGACATTTTGTGGTCCATCACTCCTTTGTTTGAGTCCTAATAGCTAGTTTTTGTAGTTTGAATGTGATGTTTTATAGGCCATCACTCCTTAGGAATTTATTTGGACTTATTTTCTTAGGAATTATTTTAGATAATTTGTCTAAAATAATTATTTTTGGTTCTTCTTCCTTTCCTCTCATCTTTTCTACTTGATCCATTTCCTTCAAAAACTTCCTTTGGACAAAAAGTATGAAGGAATTCTTTCTTTTACAAATCACCCTTTGAGCTTTTGTCATCATCATCCTCTTTGAAAAGTTCCCCATTTTTCCTTTGAAAATAAATTCTAAAAGGGAACAACACCTTCAAACTTCTTTCCAATGAACCTTTGGCATTATTTGTAAAGTCCACCTACCCTTCAAAATTTTGTGAAATATTTGTTCGAACAATTCAATGAACACTTTGGCCTTGTAAAATTGCCCTTTAAATTTTTGTTATAAATCATTTTGAAATGAATCTTGGACCCTTAAAATTTAAAATGTCCTTCAAAAAAATGCAATATACCCTTCAAAAAAAATTAAGGGGTCCTTTAGCTTGAAAAAGACCTTATGGAGAGTTAAAGTGACTTTTAGAAAAGTTGCAAGTGACCATTCAAAGATTGAAGATTCCCTTTTCTTTTGAGTTGCAATTAAAAATAACTATTATAGTCCTTATAGAAAATTTGTTTTAGACCAAATGTAGAAAAAATTTCTTTCTTTTAATTTTTTTGAAAAGATCCCTTCGGAAAGGCAAGTGTCCTTCAGAAGAAATGCAAGTGTCAAATTTCCAAATAGAATTCCCTTTGGGAAGGTTTCCAATGTACAATTTATAAATATGAATATACCCTTCATAATTTTGAAAAGGTCATTTTTGGATTGAAAGAGTCCTTCAAAAAATATGTCACCTACCCTTCGAGAAAATTACTTTGGAGAAGAAGTCTGAAACAATTCACCTAAGTAAAAGGCTTCAGACAAAAGGTTTGAAAGAATTCGATAAATACTTAGAAAAAAACCTAAAATAATTCATTGCAAAGGAATTATCTAAAATACTAAAGAAAAAATCTTTCAAAGGGAGAAACATGGGTTTTTATATGTAAAATACTTTACCTTTATATAAGAACACTTCTTCTAAGTGAAACCTGCATACTAAACTTAGACTTTTTTTACAAAAAGGGGAGTACCCAATTTTGGCCTAAAGGACCAAAATTTGGTCAATAATATATTTTGTATAGATACAGACACACACACACATAAATATTCATGATTATTATGAGACCTTGTAATATGGACTTTGATGGACTACTTAATGATTTTTATAGAGTTTATACATGATGGGTAATTGTATGGATATATTGTAGCAACTAATATATTTCCTAAATTTTGGTTTATGATATCATGTTTTAATGCTTTCAACATAATGAGTATGGATGATTGGATTTATGTGATGTATGACTAGTTTTGTGACATAGCTACATTAATTTTATTTTTATTACTTGCATTGGATTTCTAACAATTTTGAGCTTTGAACAACCTGATGTTTAACTTATCATAAAACACATTACAACAATGATATTGAATAATCGTGATGGATGTTGATGGTTTGAGAAAATGAACAAAAGAAATAATAGATTGTGTAAAAGCAAAGTACATCATAATATATTAAAACCATAACCATACTATAATGTATTCCATAAAATAATCTTCTTAAAAACACAAAATACAATAATTTACAAGATGTGAAAGTAAAATATAATCTAAATGACTTTAAACACACACATAATAATATTTGCACTAATATTAATCAATAATGATGCATAAATAAACAAATAAAGAGTAAATATGATAATATAAAAGATAATCACAATGGACAATGTAAATAAAATAACTACGCAAATGGCTTTATTGGATGTCCTTGTCTAGAGTAGAACCTTTTGGCATATGTAATTTTTCAAAATGTTGAACTATTTGATGAGTAATCTATTTAAGGGCTGACTAGGGTATATAATAAAGGACAAGGTATTTTTTTGGATTTTGTTTATGTATTTTATCATATTTTATAATGTTTATTTTTTTTGTTGGATTTTTTCATGTTTTTGGATTTTATAATGCTTTTTAGATTTTTTGGATTTATAGGTGTATATAAAAGGAATACTAGCAAAGGGAAAAAACATATTTTAGCATTGAAGAGTGAGTGGTAGAGGATGGAAGGAATACATTATTTATGGAGCATGGATAAATATGAATAGATTGAAATTAAGATGATAACTCTAAGGAACACATGATGTAAGAACCAAGTATCTAGTCATCAAAATAAAATTATAAGCATACACCAAGTTTTTTTTAAGAACATGTCTCAAAACATTTCCACTGCCTTATCAAGGTCAAAATGGGAAGAAGGATGGTTTTACGATGGCAAGGATTGGATTGGTTTCAATGGGTTTGGTTTTAAATGGACAAATATGGGTTTGGATAGGTAAGGGTAGTGTATAATTGTTGAGGATGAGCTTAGGATGGATTATATAGGCATATGATGGGTGAGCACGCTTTAGGATAGCTTAAGATAAGTAAGGATGGTTTACGATAAGCATATGATGGTAGAGGATAGGTTTAGAATATTTGTAGGTTGGGTAATGATGGAAGGATGGTTTAGAATGAATAAGATTTAAATGGAATGAGCTTTCCCCCAAGTGGAGAGTACATGTAGACAATTGATGATTTTATGCATGATGCCAAAAATTGGTTTTCATCATGGTACTTTCTCAAGGTGACATATAAATTGTTTTCTCCTTTAGATTAATTTATTTCTCTTTCTCTTTTTTGTTTGTTTGATTTTTTTTATTTTTTTATTTTTTTCATCTCAGTTATAAAAGCATTCAATTTTCATGATGATTAGCACTATAAATATTTTAGGTATGCACTCCAGAGATGTCTTCAGTAACTTTATTGATTTTAAAGTTTGCTTCTTCTAAATTTACTAGGATATAGTCACATCCCCTATGATAAAGGGTGTTACCAAATAAGGTGAAATTAAAAGTATGTTGGATGAATGATGTGTTTTTGAGTGCATGAAGGATTTAAAGGGATGAAATTATAGTGAGGATGATTATATGTGTCATGTTGAATGGGACCAATAATCTCATGTGAAACAAGACTGGGAGTAATTTTAAGTGGGATGATTTGGGAATGAAATTCTTGTTTAATGATGTTTTCAATACATGATGGGGATCCTACTTAAAATTGTACTAATACAAGGGGTGGAATATTTTTCTCATCCATTGGTGTTTTAAAAAGGTTTGACCAAGGGATTTTTATTTATTTTTTAAATTGGGATTCAGATTTATATTTTCCAATAGCACCTCAAATAAAAATTCACTAAGGGACTCATATTTTTTATTTTATAGATTTTGATTTTGATCATCTGATAGTGCCTCAAAGAGGTTTTCACTATGATTTTAGATTTGGATTGTTGGATTAATTTTGAATGAGGTACACTTTTTATTCCTCAAAATATGTAGATGTTTCTTGATGCTTTTCTGGTAAGAGACCAACTAGGAAGTCTATGATTATTTTATTATCATTGAAGGAAGTTAACTATAAGTAAGATCATTTGTCCAAATAAACATGTGTAGGATATTTTATTTATAGACGGAAGGCAAGATTGGTGATGTTGATGAAAGGAATGGTGGTAGCATAGTCCTCATATAGAGTATGAATGGATCCTATTTTCATTATGGATGAATTTTCCTTAGAAACCACAAAAGTATCACTAACATGTTTACATTGAATTTAAAATGGTTTGTAATTGATGCCATAGGGTCCAATGTTTATTTATAAATGGATAGGTTTGATAATTCCTTACTCATGGATTTTTTTATATATAAGTACCTATATCACTTATGGTTCATATTGGGGGATGATTAGAGATTAAAGAGGTGATAAGGGTTTAGGTGTTTAGCTAATAGGTGATAGACTATGTTGGTTGAAGGATATTTTTTCCAAAAAAGGATCTTGGTAAGAAATGACATCTTGATCAAAAATTGGATCTTGATCAAAGATAGGTTTTTAGTCGAAGATAGGTTTTTGGTCAAATATAAGCTCTTTAATAAAGATGGGATATTCATAAAAAATGGATGGTAAACCATGGTTGTTAGAGATAGGTTGATCAACTATGGATTGGTTGAAAATGGATGTGTCAAAAATTGGATCTTTAATCTAAGCCAAAATCATTCCAAAGCCTCATGCAATTAGTGTTATAATTCCTAATTGTTGATCCAAGACAAATCTATCACAAAGCCATTGGTACCAAGGAGAGAAGGATCCAAAAAAATACTTCAATGAGAACTCATTGAGCACAAGCTAAGCAAGCCACATAAAAAAATTATTTAGAACAATTAATGAAGGTGAATGATCCTTTGTATTTTTCATTATTGTTGTGTTTTCGCATTTAGTATTGTTATTATGCTCCCCCCTTGAGATAGGCTTAAGGTGTTAACATTAGTGTGTTGTGTTTGGGATTTTGATTTCATTCACTAACACCATAATAATCTCCCCTTATTGAAATATTATGTTCACAAATAACATGCTTGATGGGACCTAGCATCACAAGTTTGGTCAAATAGCACCTACAAGAAAACTACTAACCATTGTTATGCAAGATCATGGAATGTGGAAGTAAAGAAGGTAAAAAATTGAGTAAAAGTCCACATTTTTTAAAGTCATGGTTTTATCACTATGCATTCATTGTTTTCTCCTTTGAAATAATAATAATACAACTCACATATTCATGGATTTATCATTTAAAGTCATGGTATTGCATTTAAATTGTGTTTTCAGACTAACCTTGATTTTGTCTACAAATTTCATAACTATATTACAATATCACTACTTGAAAGTAAAAATATTGCAATCTTACTACTCACAAGTAGTGATATTGCAACCTCATTATTTTTTAGTGGAGATATTGAAATATTATATCTAAATATTCATGTTATTATAATACCATGACTCAATAGTCATGGGACTGTCAACTTGAGTTATAGGATTGCCAACTTGAGTAGCGAGATTATCAACCCAAGTTATGATATTGTCAACCTACGTTGAGGAATTGTAAACTCAAGTAGAGATATTATCAACCTAAGTTACAAGATTATCAACCTGAGTTACGAGATTGTCAACCCAAGTGTTGGGATTATCAACCTAAGTAGTGAGATTTTCAACCTGAGTAGTGGGATTATTATCCCAAGTAATGATATTATGATTTATATTAAACTAACCCAAGTAGTGATATTTCTTGTCCAATTCATGGTTTTGAAAAGTATTGGGATTACATTATGGAGTAGCAAGATTTTACTATGTGAAAACTAAGAGCTCATTTTATAAAATTATTTGTTTCATTTGGACAAGTGCTTCAAGGCTAAATAAAACTTTGACTTTTTCCTTGTAGGGCCAACTTCAAAAAGGGATTTAAACAAGCTTAATATAGTCTTTTTAAACTCTTTTCAAGTTCTTAAAAAGGATTAGGAAATTTCATTTTGATGCTTAAGGAAATAATTAGATGTTTGCTTGAATAGTTTGTAGTTATTCTTTATAATTTTTTACATCTTAAATCCAAAGGGATAAATAACATCACCACACATTTTGTTTAGTGCTTTAAAATTAGATTATATTTGTTTCTTTAGTTAGTTTTGATTGATAAAATAAGGAGTTGGCCATGTATGATCTACCCCCATCCCCTATAAGGATTTGTGACATAAAAAGTTCCAACTTCATTGCAAAGTGATTTAGTCCAAAGGTGTAAAAGAGAAGTTGTGAAGGCACTCCCCAAGACCCTCATGGCTTGGGTAATCTAGAAACAACCTTTAAATATATTTTAGTTGGATTTTTACTTTCATTATATCTTAGATTATGAGGGGGACTTCATTTCCTCTCATAAGATATTTAGGGAAGATTTAACCAAAGGTTTCATATCCCAAAATCATCTTCAAACCCTCTTTATGGGGGGGGGGGGTATATAAATTGGGATCACCCCACCAGGATGATTGTTTGATAAGTTAAACCATATCCTATTGTTGGGGCTAAGTTTAAGACATTTGAGCACATTGGAAATTGCACTACACTGAGTGAGCAATGGATATAGTGGTTGTAAAAAGGGCAAAATGTTTTTACAACAAGCCAAGTGTCACAGACCTAATTGACATTTTGATTCTCTTGCATTTAAACGTGAAAGTCTTGTGCATCTAATCTATCTAGAAATATTAAAAAACCTTTTATTTTAGTTAACCCCACTTTCTCATACCTTTTTAGTTTAGGGATTAAGATGATTAGTTAGTTAATTTTTATTTATCTTAGATTACTTGGTTTTTGTGTGGAGTCCAAAAAAATTGTTAACAAAGATTTACATAACCAAATACATTGTCCACTATTTTCTTGAACAAGGAGGTGTTATGTTACCCATGTGAAAATCATATTTTTCCTTGTTTAAATATTTATCATAAATTTGATGTCATATATTCCAATTTGGTGTAGTTATGCTACCCATTTGAGTCTAGACCATTTTCCACTTTTTGTTTAAGTCCCTCATTAATAGTTTAAATTTGATATTGGACTCTTCCAAGCTTTAAAGGTTGATGTGTTAAATTCACTCCACACTTTGCACTCAACTTGTTTTAACTTGAGTTTAATTCACAATTTTAAGTGAGGACAATTTTTGGACTCGTGATCAATATCATCATTTGGTAGGATTCAAATCATCTTGCATGTCACTCATACTTTCAATTATAGGCTATGTTTTATACTACCCATCCTATTTTACCATTTGTCTTTGGGTATATTTAATAAAAAACTTTTGCCTTAGATATTTGTAAAAATTTATGTTAGATGTGTAACATTAGACATTTATCATTAGCTTGTTTTATCACAAGTCATTGTATCAACCTTTTAACTAGGTTAGACCAACTTTGAACGTCTTCTTAGACATCACCTTTTTAGATTTTTTATAACTCTATTCCCTTTAGTCACAAAATATTTCCTATGGATCCCAACATGTCTTCCTACACTCATAGTGGCATCATGTACAATCCAAGATTTAGTAATATGGTTGCGAAAGAAGAAATGGTTTAGGAACCTTATGTAGATAATTATACTTATGAGACATATCCTTATCAAACATAGAACACTCAAATAGGGCATAAAACCAAGACCCATTATATTAGTGTTTGGTAAACATGCCTCCATACTAAGAGCAATATCAAGAATAAATAGAGAAGTATCTAGCTTTGGTACCAACAAAAGAAGAACCAGTTCCTCAACAACCATATTATGTTACCGAACCATCCACATATGATCCTTATCTCTTTAAGCATCACTTGTTAGAAAACAAGGGAAAAAAAAGTGGTTAGAGCTATCGAAGTAAGGGCTATGTTTTTAGTGACTTGCCCCATGAAATTTTGTCAATTCTAGTAAGAATTCCTCACAACATAATTTATAATTAGTAAGATTCTTCTAGAAATCCTTTAGCTCTAGTTCAAATCAAGTATCAAGACCCTAGTATTATTTTCAAATGCAAGGACCTCATGGAGGATCACTTTATACAAATGCAGATAACATACTAAATGTACTTAAACTTAGCATGTAATTTTAATCAAATGACCATGTCCAATAGGCCTCTCATAGATTTAGTTAATTTAATATATGTGTTAATAGAAGTGAATGGTCAAGATAATCAAGGTGTAGAACCCTTCACACAAAACACTTTGGTTGATAACTTTTTTCATATGCCAACCATCGAAGAAGTGTCTTATGCTTCTATGTAGAATATTAAACAAAATATAGTGGATAATGCATAAGCAACATCCAATCCAAAAAAAAGTGGTGTAAGTACGTAAAAATATAGTACACAAATAAGTGTACATTTAGTTAACACCATGAGTGCTTTTCTAAATCAGGGAGTAGGAGTTTCTATGTCCCAAACTCAACCAACTATTTTTCTAAGCACTCAACCAATGGGATTGGGTAGTCAACCAATAGCCAATGTCATGCCTCAACAAAAAAAAGTGATGAATCTTATTCCTTCCCAATAGGTAACAAGTAATGTTCCATAAAAAAATCATAATATAACATACCACTGTAGTATAGGTATAATATATTACCATCTCAATAGGGGAAACCAATGTTCCACCTCACCTAGTAGTAGTGAACATACATCTTTCGTCACAGACCAATATACCAATTCAAAGCCAATGATGTCTAATCAATAATGCATGAATATTGGTTAGTGACAGCTATTGAATCTTCCACAAGCATCTAATTACCAACAAGGATTCATACAACTTAGAGGTTCTCTTGTTCTTCAAGTACCAATTTGGTAACCTTTACCTTTTGTGTAAAATGTGACACTAGTTCAACAATGGGGTATTGGTTCACAAGTACCCCCTCAATAAAAAGGTTTGATTAATAGGTGACATGTCCCTATTCAACCCTTATAGGCATAGTATATCCATATCCCTCCATCCCAACCTTAGACCTACTTACCTAACTTGAACTAAAATATTGCACTATAGTACATGAAAATTCAACAATTAAACCCTAATATATGGATGCATATTCCTAGACTATTCCCTATCCAAACCAATGTACCCTATCAAATACATTCATCATACCTTAGTCAAAGTGCTCCACTTGTGACTGCTCAACCTCTAACTAGGCTAATATTCTACCTTAATCCAATATTATAACATTAGATGACATATGTTATTATATATTTAACATGGATTACTTATAAATACCATTTCATCTAAGATATGAATCACCAAAACTTGACATATACAAGGGGAAAGGTGACCCCAAGGCTCATTTGACAAAGTTTTTTATTACATACCAGCTAGTGGCATATAGCAACATATACCTTTTGTTGTTTTTCCTAAGGATTCTAATTGGACAATCCTTGGACTGGTTCTTAAAGTTACCTAAGAATTTAGTATCTAATTTTGATGATATTTTGGACAAGTTTGTGAAACACTTTTCATACAATCTCAAACATGAGATTTCATTAGTTGACTCGATAAACACCAAGAAAAGTGATGGTGAGAGATTCATAAGTTATCTACAGAGATGGAGGACCCTTGTAAGCCGATTCACCTATAGTTTACTAGATAAATAACTAACCACTATATTTACTAAAAATTTTCATAGTGAGATATCATATCATCTATAATTAAAATGTGCATATACCTTTATAGAGATCATTGATAAAGGTTTATTGATCTATCAAGCCCTTACTAATAAAGAGATCATCAATCTTACTTCATCAAATTAGAATTAGAGTACCAACCAAGGAAATGGCCAAAACCAACAATAAATCCAAGTGCAAGCATCTGAACTGACATAGGGCAATAACAATGGTAGACCAAAGAAATTCAACAAAAACAAAAATGTTATCAAAAATAGAGTAATGGAGTCAAGACATATCTAAATGGTGCAAAAACCATCTTATCCTCCCACACAACATATTAAAATTACTCCTAACCCTAACCTTTTCAATAAATGTATAAAGCAGAACAACCCAAGCCCATGCAACAAATGCAACAACCTTTGCCATTACAATATCTTTCTATAAGGTCAATAATGCTTACTCCTCATGTTTTTAGTGACCTTGGAGAGCCTATTGAGTATGTGGTTCACAAGCTCACTGTTACTATTTTGATTAGCTGGCCTATACTGAAACATTATCCTTAGGGCATTCCTTATCTTGATTGATACCACCAAAATGAATTTTGTGGATATCATTAAGCTAATGGACATAATTTGTGTTGTTTTGTGTAAATTATACATTTGATTTAATATATGCTGTAGAATAAGTATATTACATTAGATGGTAGTTCTTCCATTTCCAATCAGTGCCTTTGAATCTATCAATACCACTTTCCCTAATATAAGAACCAACCACAACAACAACAATAGTAAGAATAAAAATAATAGCTAGTGCATCACCAACAACAACAATTTCAACAATAAAGGTTGAGCTAATAAAATCAGCAAAATCACCATTAGTGAAACTAACAACATCAAAATAGTGGACAAAACTAAGGTTAGAATGATAACAACCAATAGACATACCATGCAATTACACATGATTACAACAGGGTTGTAGGTAATATTATAAGAGGTCACATTAACACCATTTCCATCAATCCAAGTCTCAATACCACTCAATCAATACCTTGGATAAACAATGCCAATCCACCAATTCACATTGATAATCCTTCCTTGACTTGGGACTATATATATGCATACCAGTAAGTAGTGATTACTAATTTTGGACCTTATATCGATAACTCATCATTACCTCATGACCATGCACAAGTACACTATAAATCGAGACTTATCATATTTGGTCTTCCACCATTACCAACATTTTATAGAAATTATGGGCCTATGTTTAATCCTAATTGTATAATCACAACTTTGAGGTAAAATATTACCATCTTAGGCCCATATCCATCTACCACATTGCCCATCACCCAACTAATTATTCAGCCCTAAAATAAGCCATTTAACACTAACCAAGAGAAGAAATTTGACATTGTGGTATAGTTACAAAATATGTTTGCATAAATTTCCATTTTAGATTTGTTGTGTATGTCAACAATTCACAAAAGCATTTTGAATGACTCCCTAAGCCAATATAAATTTTAAGTGACATATGCCCTGATAAATTCCATCTTTGGTTGGACACCTAGCTCCAACTCAACAATTCACTTTTGACCAAAGTGATATGTCATCCCTTGAACCACTACATAACAACACCTTATATATCTAATTTTTCATAAAGTGGCATAAACTGAAACATGTCCTTATAGATAATAGATCTAGTATAAACATAGTGTCTCTTAAATCATCAAGATTATTAGGTACATAATGGTAGATATCTAGGAAGAGACCATAACCATCAAATCCTATGATAATGAGGAATGAGAATCACAAGGCACTATTGATTTACTAGATATCCTTAGAACATTGACCCAAGATACACTTTTCCATGTGCTAGATCTCAATTTATCATACAATATAATTTTGGGTAGACCTTAGTTACAAAAGATTCATGTAGTCTTATCGACATTTCACCAATGTATCAAGTTCTCCAATTTAGGGATGGAATTTTGTATACTAGGTGAATCCATACAATCACTAGAAACACCTAGAGGCTGAATTCAAAAGTTATAACAATCAATTCAACATGAATCTAGTGGCCAAGCAAGATAAGGGAAATCCTACAATCTTTGATTCACTAGAGGATATATGCATTGATCTTAATACCCTTTTTTCCCTTTCCCACATGCTACCTCTTGAGATATCTAATCATTATACTATTTTTCCTAATGGCTGAGGAGAGTATTTGACCCATGATACCTTTCATATCATAAATCTTGCATAGAACCCAAAGTCCTTTGGAAGATCTACATCCTAACCACTTCATCCATAATGGAAAAAGGGAAAAGGTAAAATACATATCATTATTTATACCAGCATCTAGCCTTGAACATGACCTTCTTGAAGGGGATGAATCATGGTTGTACAATGACAACTAGGTTGATGGTTATGAGAATGCAAAGTATCCTATTCCAAATAGGATCATGAAGAATCAAGACTATGAGGGAGGAAGCCTAAGACCAAATCAATGAGGCATGCTCAAGCTAATTTCCATGACTAGATACAAAGGTCCCTATGAACTTGGATTTAAACCACCTAAGGCTGACCCCACATACCTTAATCATGATCGATCACCATCAAATAGTGATGATAATGCTATAAGCAAAGTATAGTTCAATCGTAGCCTTTTTGATGACCTAGTTGAGACCAACTTATTTAATCCTCATTCTATTTTCACCCTTATAATATTCATTTACCATAACCCACTTCCATTATATTATCCCCATTTAATATACTAGGACCAATAAGAGTCTAATATCCCAATTGATAAGTTTCAAAATGATGAGGCTTTATGTGATTTTATTGTCCTTAGAGATAATGTTCTATTGGGGGATAAAAAATTAGGGTTTTCAATCAAGTTATATCCTAAAGCCTATTTTTCAGAGTGGGTAAACACCCTTAGCCAAAATATAATAATTAAAACATTAAGGTCTCAAAGTGAAAACCTCTTATAGGTGCTTTATGACCAGGGAAAAAGTAAATAAAAAGGCTAATCTAGTGGTGAAAACTTGTTTCAGGTGCCATTAGATGGGAGTGTTCAAACTTAATTAAAATTAGCTTAGGAGACCACCATTGATGAACTTATCTATTAGCCTAAGTTTAGTTTTAAAGAATAACAAGCTTTTTATTAAATCCTTTTGGAGTTTCCAATAGTTGTATTTACATGGCCAAACCTCCCATTGGGGGACTCCGATTCATCATGCCTATGGAAACTTAAAGAGCTAGTCCTAATAGAGGACTCTCATGTTTTCAATCAGTTTAAAAATTTTCCCACCATCCTTAAACATGGTTTAACCCTTCTAGTGAAAGATACAATAAAGGAGGGTCCCAAGATGACCCAAAATGGATCAAACTAGCCACATCCCTTACTGAGGAGTGTGAAGTCTATATATCCCTTTTAAAGGAATTTGTTAACATATTTACATGGACATATTATGAAATTCAAGGTTTGGAACTTGCCTTACTTCTACACCACCTTGTGGTCAATCTTGATTCCAAACTACTAAAATAAAAATTGTGTAAGATGCATCTTTGTATTGTTGTATTAGTGTAAAAAGGGTTGTAAAAAATCTTAGAAGAAGGATTTATTTGATCGATCGACTATTTAAAGTGGATCTCTAATGTTATGACAATTAAAAAAAATCCAAAAGAAATTAGAATATATACTAATTTCTATTATATAAATAAATCTACCCCAAGGATTAATTTTCATTACCAAACATTGGCATGATTGTCGACTCCACAGTGGCTTATGAAATGCTTTTGTTAATGGATGAATTTTCAAGGTACAACTAGATCATGATAATAATAGAACACCAACATAAAAAATTATTCACCACTCCATGGGGAACATTTTTAAATCAAGTTATGACATTTGGTCTTAATAATTTAGGGTCCACCTATCAAAGATCCATGACTGTCATATTTCATGATATGATTCATGACATCATTGAAGACTATGTTGATGGCATTCTTGGCAAATCAAAAATCAAGGCCTATAATCTAGTAGTTCTATGAAAAATATTTGAAATATTTCATGAGTAAAAATTCAAATTTAATCCTTATAAGTGTGCCTTTGGAGTCACATCAATAAAATTTCTAGGTTTCATTGTGTCTCATCGAGGCATTGAAGTTGATCCAACCAAAGTCCAAGCCATAATAGAGATGAAACCACTAACTAATTTAATGTAGCTCCATAGTTTTTTGGGCAAGATATAATCTACCTGATGCTTCATATCATAATTAGCTAAAAAATTTCATCCCTTTATGCATATTTTGAAGAAGGGATTCATATTTCACTAGGATGATCATTGCCAGGCAACTTTTTATCAACTAAAGGACTATCTAAAAAATCTACCTAGTTTGTTTCCTCGTATGCCAATAAATCCATTCTTTTTGTATCTATCAGCTACTAATAATTATTTTGGGGCACTTTTGGCTCAACACAATTATAATGTAAAGTAACATGCCATGTACTATTTAATCCATAAACTAGTTACATATGAACATAGTTATACACCCATAGAAAAATACCATTTAGCAATGGTATTCAAAAGTAGAACTACTCAAGTATCCATCTAAAACACTTTACAAGGTCACATGTCCATGTGGATCATGCTTCTATTTGAGTTTGACATCGAGTATGTCAACCAAAAATACATTAAGGGGAAAGTTCTTATAAATCATCATGTTGAAACACCCCTTATTGATATAAATCCATTCACATTACAATTTCTTGATGAATCTATAATGACCATCATTGACACACCTCTTAGGTATCAACACTAAAATATATATTTTGATGGATCACTCACAACAAATGGATGGGGGTAGGCCTTTTATTTATTTCACCACAAGGGGATCTAATCCCTAAATCATTCAAGATCAACTTTCCTTCTACCAGTAACATGGCTAATTATGAAGCACTTGTTACAATAATTTTCCAAGTAGTATAATGGAACATATCTCATGTCAAGGTTTATGGTGAATCTAAATTAATCATCAATAAAGTTATAAACCACTTTTAGACCAAAGATGAAAATATGGGACCATATAAAGCCATGGTCGACACTCTCAAGTAATAGGATTTTGATAATCAATTTGAGGATATACCAAAGGAAAGTAATAAAACTATGGATTCTATGGACACTATTGGATATATGATTTGATAAACATACGTATCTAAAGATAATTATTTCATTATAAATAATTTGTTATCACTAGCTCATGAACCTTCAACTGTCGTGATGATTTGTGATATTGTTTGTCTTAGCTCTATCTAGTACTAAAACTTTTAAAACTACCTCTACAAAAAAATTATGCCACCTAACCTATCCTAAGAGAAATTTAAAGCCTTCATCCACAAAACCACTCATTATACCTTACTTAGGTTAACCCTTTACCACCATAGTTTTGATGAAACTCTGCTTTATTATTTTAACTTTGGAAAAGTCTACAATAGCATTATGGGAAGTTTATGAGGGATTATTTGAAGCCCACACTAGTGGGGTAGTCTTATCCAAAAAGATCTTTTTTAATGGTTATTATTAGCTGATAATAGATGTAGATGTAATTACATATATAGATAAGTGTGAAAAGTGTCAATAACATGGCAATCTGATTCATGCCCTGGCCAAGACTCTGAAACCAATGTTGACACCATGTACATTTTATACATGGGGCCTTGACCTCATTGGGAAAATCAATACCACATCATCCAATAGCCATAAACATATCCTTACCATAACCGAATATTTAACTAAGTGGGTTGAAGCTATACCCCTCACGTGACTAGAAATTAAATTTCCAAGTTCATTTTCAATCATTTCATTTGTCACTATGGTATCCCTTATGAAATTATATCTAATAATGGAATATCATTCAAAAACAAGCATGTCAAAAATCTATGTGTCGAATACAACATTTGTTGATGGTATATTACCCTCAAGGTAATGGTCAAACAAAAGCATCAAATAAAACTATTGTCAACATTCTCAAAAATATTGTCAATGATGTTGGTCATGATTGGCACCTTTAGAGATTTCATGCCCTTTGGGCATACCATACTAATCAATGTACACCCATAGGAGCCACTCCATATTCACTTTTTTATAGTATAGAATCCATTCTTCCCATTGAGGTTGAGTTTCCATATATATGCATCTCTTTCAAGCATGTCTTAGATGACAATGACTATCAAGTAACTTGCCTATAAGAACTATAGTTACTTGATGAAAATGCATGAAAGTGGTGAATAATATCAAAGCATATTAGAATTGACTTTGAGGCTATTATAATCAACATGTGAAACATAGAGAATTTGAACTTGGTGATCTTGTCCTTAAAGAATAACATAGCTACAAATAAGTATAAAGGAAAGTTCAAACCCAACTAGGTTCATCCTTTCATCATTATGACAAACTATGGAACATAAGAATATAGGATTGCACACTAGGTATACATGAACTTGATGAGACAATGAACATTATCCACCTCAAGTGGTATTATGCCTGAGTAACTTGGTATATTATCTATAAGGATTGTTTGAAGTTGTATCATTTTATCAATATTCTTCTTTATACTATACCATCCTATGAACATATCACTTTTTCCTATCACCTATCATTTTATCATACCTTCTCATCAACTAAGTTCATTTCTTCCTCACTACCTAACCCAATGAAATTGGTTCTATTCCATTAGTTTCATCACCACTTTCAATAAGAGGATTTAGATTTAGTTTTAGCAGTTATTTCACACAATTTAGACCAAAGCAATATTTTGGAGTAGTTAGACAATAATTTATCAGTTGCATCCTTCATTTCTTGTTATATTCTCTCTAGTAGGCATTATTAATTATAATCACCTATGGGAAAATAAGTGTCTCACCAGTATTATTTCTAATTATAAATGCCTTTTTTCAAATTAGTATCATTGACCTATGTTATTGTATCCTAGTTATAAACATATATGAGTGAACTAGGGGAAACACATTTTTATCATACCTTGACATACCAACTAGCCATTTTAATGTGACATATTGTGTTTTTATGATAAATATTCCTATTTTATTTAAATTTTTTATGAAACTAGTTAGATTCCTCCATTATAAGGTCAAACTATAATGACTTGAGGTCCCATCTTAGGACTATGTAGGTAGCACTCAATACTTGTTGAGGTCATCTCAATCACCCTTTCTACCATGATCTCATTATTTTATGAGCAACATAATCCATGCTCTCACCATTTTCCAATAAACTTAAGCAATGTTCTGACCATTTTTTAAGCTTGGATAATTACACTCTCATCATTCTTGATCAAATTGGGATACTCAAAAATTCCAAAAACATTTTTAAAATTGTTTATAAAAATCAAAAACATTAACCACTTCTTTTCCTTAATGATTCTAAGAACCCTTACTAAGTCACAAGAAAATCACTTGTCACTTAGTTTCCCCATCCTTTTTAGCCTTTTCTCCCATGCACTTAACATTTTTTAAGACCATTCCTATTTATTTTATCACATCCATTATGCTTGTTTTTCATCAGTTACCATTTTATTCTTATTTCCTAAGAGAACCACATTTGGCCTAAAGTTATTGTTCGATCATCATATCCATATAACTATGTAGGAAACATCCACTTGCATAGTACATATGGAGATAAGTTGGCCACCCCCTTCCCTTTATTTTATTCCCTTAGTCATGTTTGTATTATAAGTTGTCACCTATTTTTTTGGGGGAAATGTGCATCACGTACATTTAAAACCATGTTGTTTGTACTAACATTAGGATTAATTTTTATTTGTTTCTTTGCTTGTTTGTTTGTTTGTTGTTTGTGTGCATGTTTATTTTCTTTTAGTATTGTTGCCTTGATTTAGTGTATGTGAATTCATTGGGTGATTCATTTCAAATTTATACTTGAATCGATCCATATTCATATGTTTATATTATCATCATGCTTTTTATCATTTGTGTATTATTTTCCCTTGAATGTTGGATTTTGAGAGTCACTCCTTATGCATATTTTCACCTAGTCCTCATGGTGTTCTTAACAGTGCCTACCATCAAGTGCTATGAAAAATATTATCTTCTATAAGTCTACCCATCAATGGAGGCATCAACATCTCCTTGGCACCAACATCCTGATCGAATCCTAGTCATATCCAAAATAGAGTAATTACATTACGAACAAATTTCAACCTTTGTTAGTTCAGATAATCACCTCACTAATAGTAGGTTATCTCAATTCATCATTACCCTTTGTGTTAATTTATCATCATCATCAGATAATCAATCATGTTTTCCATAATTGGGGTTAAGTGATTATAACCACCTTTGGGCAAACCATTTTACACTATCACACCTAAATTTCTCAATGATTATAACTACCTTTGGGAAAATCATTTTGTTTTCACAAAATTTACTTTATTTTTGCCAAAATAGGGGCATGTTGTTATTTTTTTTGTCTATCCTAATTGGGGTAGCTCCATCTTCTTAATGATTATAACCACCTTTAGGCAAATCATTGTGTTATCATACCATGTTATCACTATTGAGGTACAATGTTTATAACCACCTTTGGGAAAACCATTGCACACCATCCCACTTGAATTATTAGTGATTTTAACTAATTTTAAAAACTCATTATGTTCTCACCCCATCATTTTCATACTTTTCATTTCACTTCTTTCTTTTGAGGGACCATTTGTTGACCTACTTGTGCCAACCTTTCCCTTGAAGGGGCATCATATAGTTCATCCATTCTCATTAAAGTTATAGGCATACAATACCTTTTAATTATTTGATAAGATATTAATATTATTATATCTTTCAACACCTTTCCAAATAGGGGCAAATTCTAGACACCTAAAATTGGCCACCAAGAACCTCTAACCAAGATTTTGACCAATTTCTATCAAAATGCATAATTTGGCCTAAAAACACTCAAATGCATTTAATGGTTAAAATTTATCACATACAAGTTCCTATTTTTTCCAAATTATCCATAAATAGGTTAATTCAATTTATGAAATATATAACTTTGATCAGATCATTTTGAGTCAAAATGATGATTTCGCAACTAGGTGCTTTGGATTGCTCTTTTCTACCAAATTTATTACATAAGACATGTGCCTTCGTTATTTTATGTTAGAAACATCCTAAACATGATAATGTATCCAATTAATCTAACATTTACTTCTAATTCTAATCTAATCAAATTTTGAGCCAATAATATGACATTTTGACCAATTTGATTAATTTGATTAACTTGTGCACCAATTGCCAAGATTTGCATCGAAGTTGACTATTCATGTTTAAAGGAAAATCAATTTTAGTTAAGATCTTAAGTTAATTTTCCATGGAAATTTTTGGATATTTATTTTAATATTTATATTGAATAACTGCAACATCAAGTGAAATCATTTCTTTGGAAGGCATCCTTAGGCAACAAATGCATAAAATATCTCATTAAGCCCTCCCATGCCTCATTATACCTCCCCATGTCTCTTTAATACCTCTCTATCCAAAATATTTATGCGGTAATTTATATAATTTTGCCTCAAAAATAAAATGGATTCTTGGCCACACATCTTCATCTTGAGATGGATAGTTCAGGTTCATTCTTGTCATTTATAAAAATCTATAAATGTGAGGCCTTGCCTATTAAATTTTAAGCTTGGATAGTGTAAATTTATTGAGAATAAATCATTCCAAAGCATCATATAATTATTTTTATAATGCCTAATTATTGAGCCAAGCCAAATCCATCATAAATCCATTGGTGCCAAGGAGAGAAGGAGCCAAACAACTCATTCAGTGAGAACTTATTGAGCACAAGCTAAGCAAGCCACTTAAACAAGCTATTTGGAACATCCAAAGAATGTGATGGATCCTTTTTATTTTGTATTATAGTTGTGTAATTGCATTTAGTACTATTATTATGTTTCCCCCTTGAGATAGGATTAATCTTTTATCATTAGTGTATTTTGTTTGGGATTTTGATTTCATTCACTAACACCATACTAATCTCCCCTTATTGTAATCTTATGCTCACATTCATTAGGTATATACCACTCATGGTTTGGAACATTTGGTTCAAAGTATTTGGTGTATGGAAATATGACTAAGTATGCAATGACCAATCTTGTAGATAATAAATTATAAGGTTCCCTTAAGGAATTGAATTATTTCTTTGAAGGTAAAATAATGCTTTTGATAGGTTGGGAGTTTTGAAGTTTTTATAACTCTGTTGGTGGAATGACACTAGATGGTAACGGTTCTAGAATTTGACTCACTTGGATAGTGTAATGAGGGATTTTAGAATTAAAACTATAAAAATTGGATGGGAGACTTAGTTGATCTTGGAAAATAGGGTCACTAGTGATAGGATGATGTTGATGTGGAATGTTTTAGGATTCCCTAGTAATGAAGTGGGGTAAAGAGATAACTTGATATTGGAAGGATAGATTTGTTGTATTTATGTTAAAGGTGAAAGTATTTAGATTTGGCTGATTTGTGAAGGTTTATGGATTTCAATCTATTGGGTTTGTGAAAATATGTGAATTTGATGTAGTTTGGTTCATGTTTAGAAATGGGTTTGATGCAAAATCAAATAGTTGATTTTGATGAATGTGTAAAGGTTGGTTATTAATGGTGTAGGAGTTGAAAGGTTGATTTGTATGGAAGATATTATTATTTTATTAAATTTTGGTTGTATTTGTGAATGGATTTTGTTCAAATATAGATTTGAATGTGGTAGTGAAGGTGAATCAAAAATTTGATTTAGATTGATGCTAAGTATGGAACTAGATGGATTGATGAATGCATTTTGATTTTTGAGTGGTGATTTTTGATATATGGATGGCATGGAAATTGTAAAAGAATTTAAATAATTTTCACTATAAAAACTAAAAAAATGATTTGATGTTATCCCTAAAGTAAAATTTGGACATTTATCTATTGGTAAATAGAGCAAGTGTTCAAGTTTTAAATTTGTTGATTGATGTTTGGGTTGAATTGGTCCATCGATAAAATTGAATAATTATTCAATTTTGGATTTTACTGATTGATGGGTGAGGTTGAATACATATTTATACTAAGATTTGAATTTTTTGGATGATTGATTCGGTGTAGATTCAAATATACATTTGAATTAAAATTGGTTCGATATAACCTTATATTAAAACATGGACTATTTGTATTTGGAATTGTTATTGAATTGATGAAGTTATTATTCCACATATCCATGATTATTTATATGAGTGTTGTTACTAAGGAAAGACCTAACTTAATAATGAGAAATACTTGAAAGTAAAATATAGCAAATAAAAATACCAAAGTGATTAAAATTTTGATTGCCAACTAAATGCTTTCAAGTTTTTCGAGAAAAAAATATGATTTGTAGGATATCATTTAAAATAAAAATATTTTGTTTACAAGGATTTTTGAAGCATTTGTTAAAAACAAGGAAATAACAAACAAAATTTATATTCTAAAGAGTTAAGAAATTGCACATAAAAGGTGAAAAACTAGGATAAAGGTCATGAATAACTATTGGGCCTTCTAATGTCACTGAATCATTTATACTCTTAGATGTGGCCTAATATTTCAAGGCATTAACAATGGAGGATCATATCATTCTCATGGCCTAATTAGTCTAATTTAAAGGGTGTGTGGAAGGTAGCTTCTTAATGTTAACCATTAATTTATGCACCAAATTTGAATGGAGAAAGAGGTTATTATAGGCTTAAGGTTTAAAAAAGATTATCTATAGGGAAAAAAGCATAGAATAAATAGATAAAGTGGATGTGTGCTATTGGGTCTTGTCCTAAAGTTTCCAACATATTCATAGGGGTTTCAATTTGTTGAAAATTAGTGATATCATATTTTTAGGTAGCTATTGAAACCCTAGGTATTGGAGCATGAAATAACTTCATGTCACGGTATGCATAAAACACACAACCACTTAGGTAATTGAAATAATTAGATCTTGAAGTATATACCCCACCAGTAAATGGGGTTTTCCCTACTCCATGGTGGTTAAATTAATAATCAATATATCCCTTAAAAATTAAAATAAAAAGTAATTATCCATTTCTAATTTTTGAGTATCATCACCAATGTGACAATAAGGAAAGATCATATGCGAGCACTATGTGGGTAACACAAAAAATTTTGGAAATGTTTCCGATTCTTGAGTATCATCTCCAATGTGACACCAAGGGAAGAACATACACAACTTACATAATTAAAAATATAATGATGGAATGATATGTGATGTAATTTTTAAAAACTTTGAAAATAAAATTTGAAAGCGTTAGTAAAAGAAAATATGTTTTGTTTATCCTTTTTATTGATTATCTTTGATAAGCATTCTATAAAAAAATGGTGATAATGTTTATTTAGGATTGGATAAAGTCATCATACATTATATCAAGTAAAATCCATAAAAAAAAATTCAAAAACCACTTCTTTCTAACAAATTCGTAGTTACGTAGAAAGATAGGAAAGCAAAATTGTGATAAATCAAACACAAGAAAAAGATAGGATATAAAGAGTACAAAACAAACAATTTTGTGCTTATAAAATGATTTTGTTGCCATGTATGATGATTATTATATCCATAAATGAATTCATGATCTAAAATAATGATTTTTTAACCATAAATAATGATTTTTCAACACAAAAAGATTAATTCACTACTAAGGATGATGATTTCACTACTAGAAAAGACAAATATGTTAATAAGGATGACAATTTAATTTATTGAACCTGGAAACATAGATCATAAAATAGAGTGTCTAATATAATGATTTCACTACTCAATTACATGATTTTTCTACTAAAAATGACAATTTTGATCTTAGATATAGTGATTGCACTGATAAATACACTAATTTCACATTTTCCCTATAGCAAAGACTTACAAAAAATTGAAAACATAGACATAATTAGAAATTGAATAGAGAGCCAAATTTTTAAATAAAATAAGGAAAAATAAATTAAAAATGGGTTAAAGAATGATTTCATTTTTATGAGGTATAATTTCACTATTGATGTTTTTGAATTCACTGTTATGCAGTGGACGTATATAGATGAACAAAAAATGCCTAATAACAACCTATAGATTATAATAGTACTAAAAAAGACAATATTAAATCAATATTCAAATAAAAATTTAAAACATCAAATAAAAAGTTCTTCCTAAATGCCAAATATGATGAACAAATGATAAAAAAATGAGGGAATGTCCCACTGGGCATGTTATAAATATGTGAACTAAATTTAAAAATGCTAAGAAATAATGTAATATTAATCTAAGATAAATTAAACCTAAGAGAAATAAACAAATAAAATAGAAAAGATAGACTTATAATTCAAATGTGCAGGTTTCTCCACTATGATGTAAACTTGATTTTCTCTTAGAAAATGTGTTGCTCACTCTTTTAATGCAAAGGAAAATGGGAAAAAAATTATTGTAGAAGGAGTTTTTGTATACTTTTATTTTTTTTTATTTGGTTGGACTTTTTTATGGATTAAATAGAAATTCATTATCATAAGTTATGATTTTTTTAAATGAAGGTTTTCAACTTTATTTGTAGATATTTGGAGGAAGATCCAACAATAGAGGATTATTTGGATTTATTAAATGATCTAAATAATCAATGGTGGCTAATGAGTCCTCATCTATGAGGATGAATACCTCCCACCTTTGAATAATTTGACCTATTAAATTATTTGAATTTGGAGGGAGATGTTATGAACTATTTTAAAAATAATTATTAAATAATTTTTAGGTGCATTTCCACACTAAATGAAATTTAGGTGTCTACACAAGGATTTAAAAGGTCCCATCTTGATTACTGAATGGTATGTTTTTTATAGGCAAATTTTACCAGATGAATAAAATATTCCCACTTGTATTATTGATTCATGATGTACATTCTTTACTTATCTTCAATAATCATATTCATACTTTCAATCTATCCATATATTTCTAGGTGATATGTTGGAATAAATTTTAGCTTTACATAAAAGTAAACCATCATGGTTTTCAAAAATAAAGAAGTGAACAACTTATCTCTATCTGAGATAATCACTTCTAGTATGCCATGACTATGAACTACTTATTTAAAAAATATTTTGGAAAGGATGTTAGCATCATTTGTGATGCTTCCAACTATAAAGTGAGCCACATTAGTAACTTTATCAAACACAACCAGGATTAAATAATGTTTATTTTGAGATTTAGGAAATATCATGATGAAATATATGGATATTACTACCTGTTTCCTTTTTTAAAATAGAATAATGATAAATTAGTCTTCCAAGATAACCATGCTTAGATTTCAAACACTAGCATTATAAACACTTGGCTATACATTCAACCATATATTTGTTTAAACAAAGATATAAATACAACACTTTTACCTTTTGTGTCATTTTATTTACACGAAGATGAGCATAATGAGATGCAACATGCACTTCATTTATCACTTGCTCCTATTTTCACTTGAAAAATGCACTTTTTGAATTGGAAAAAATAGTTTAGTATAATAATAGGAACATCCCTAAGGTTGTGGGACCCTTTCATTCCTTAGGATGGACCTCTAGAGAAGGCCATATTCTTTCTAATCTAAATACACCTGATTTATGATTAACATGTAGGATTAAAAGAGATGAAATGAAATATACAACTATTCATTGTTGGAGAGTTGTCAATGATGTCATGGTGATGTCATGTAGGTGTCCACATGAGTGGATGAAGTGCCTTGATAATCTAAGTGACAATAACAAAGTGTGCAATGTGCTTGTCATAGTATGATTGAAGGATGCTTGGTTGATCTTTAGTTTTGGAATCTTTAGAGATGTTTAGGGATGATTATGATGATTTGAGGATGTCCAAAGGGTCCTATTAGATGTCAAGGATGATTGGAGTGATTTTTTGGATGATTGGAATTCATCCGATTCTTCATTATGTTCATCTAGACATAATTGCCTCTATGACAGATAAATCTAAAGATGCATTTTTATGTCATTATATGTCATACAGGTGAGGGTTCCAAGATTATATTGATATATGGTTGAATTATCCTAAGGAGATCATATGGTCCAAATTTCATATCATGAAATTTTTCACAACAAAAGATATGTGGGTTCAAAGTTGGTCCCTGAGATAAAAGTGCACTAAGTTTCAACACTTAGCCAAATTTGTAAAGAAGATCTAACAGTCCACATTTCATCACATCAAATATCGATGACATGAAAAAAATCTAAGATAAAATACAATTTTTTTATATGTACAAGAAATATCTAGATAATTAGTTTGGTTATGGCATATCTCTCATGCATGGATATTTTAGGAATAAATGGTCATATGGGTTTGTTTAGTATTTTGCCTAGTTTCTATGGTTCAAATTTGAGAACATATGATTGAGTTAGGTAAAATATATATCTATGCAATGTTGGCCTTAAAAATAGATTGAAATGGTCCCCATTCTTAGTCATTATTTCATGATGTTAAAGATCAGGACTAGATGGAGATCCAATGGTTCATGGGAGTTTGTACATCTAGATCTATAGTGTGTAATAAGTTAAATGGATCAAAGTGTTTAATGCTTAAACTGGGTAATGATCAAAATTATTTTAAAAATATCAATAGAGAATGGGTATTACAAGGTTTCAATAAGTAGAAAGATGAGGACAAGTGTTTGATCTTTAAGGCATAACCATATTGGTCATATCCAAACAAACACTAATTATAATGTAGGACACTTTCAATAGCTTGTCTTTGTTATAAAATACTTACAAAGTAAAGGAGGTTAGAAAGGCTCCTTAGGAAACATAACAATACCAATTACTTATGGTATTAAATTGATTCAAACATTGGTTTGGGTTATGCCTAAAATATCTCCATATGCACTTGGGCACACTTTGGCTATATCACATGGAAGTAAACATTGACCAAAATCAAAAAGGTATATCTTTTTTATCATGAAGGAAAATTGATCCATATTCCAAATGATATAAATGTTTATTATATTGCATATATAAATCATGAGTAATAACATTATATGAAACATTTCCACTTATCCAACCATGATTCAAAAAATGTAAATGTTCTAACATAGGGTTGTAAGGTGACATATTCCAAAAACACCAAAAAATTAAAAATTAAAAAATATGTTTAGCATTTACATGTTATATTATCTCCTTGTCATATTGTTTGTTACATGTTAGTGGATAGCGTATAATTTATTTCTATATACATATTTTTTCCATGAATATTTTGAGTGCGATATAGGCATACACAAGTATATGATCTATGCACTTTCAGATGTTGGGCCTTCCCTCTACTCATTTCATATGTAAAATGGGGAAATCCATGTCTTTGATCATGATACACCCATTATATATCACTCTATGGCCACTTTACATTATCATTTTTGAGCTTATCTAATATAAATGCCTTTATCCATGATTATATATTTCATAATGTACTCGATATGGTATGTACTTAACATTTTTTGCTAACACATATACAGGGACTAATATTACATGTGTATGTTGGTTGATTATACTTTTCATTTATACACTTCCTTGACTGTATTGATTTGATTGTTTGAACATTTGAATATGGTCCATTATTTTTGACCCCTATGTCTTTGCTTTCCTCTATGATATTTCAATGTCATTGTTTGTTATATGTGGACATTTTAATATGTCATTATTTATTTTGGGTACATTTCTTTAAGTCATGTCCCTTTGATATTGTGGCACTTGAACATTCCCCTTCTTTGTCGTCTCCTTGGACCATTATCTTTTCTTATGTTTTTTATGCCTCTTGTGTGTACAATTTATTACTTCATGAACTTGTATTATTAATATCTAAACATTTCCATGATTCACATGAAGCATCTTATAACGTGATGTGATCACATTCTTCATGATTCAATGATGTCTCTACCTAGACGTTTTTATCCTACATGCTACATGATACATTCATAGTTTACATGGTTATATTATACTTTTGAGGTAAGGTAAGTACTAGTTGTTACTTTCCCTCACTTCAAGATGGGGGAATATTAGTGGAGGCATGCAATAGAGGCATGTATTCCAAATTATTAATACATTTAAATATATAATGGGATAATATTTTGGAAACATGTTATCCATACTCTTACCAGTCTCTAATTTAGATATATAGTGGGGGCATGTTTTGGAAACATGTTTTTCACACTTACACTAGTTTTCAATTTAATATTATAGTGGGGACATGTTTTAGAAACATTTTATCCATAATTACACTAGTTTTTAGTTTAATATTATATAGGAGGAATGTTTTAGAAACATCTTCTCCACACTTAAAAAGTTTTCAACTTGATCAAATTACATAGTTATATGATTTAGATACATATTTGTGATATGAATTTTTACATAATTGGTACCATTGTTATACAGTTTTTTAGCATGAGACATATCTAAGGTGCATATGCTATGCAAAGAAAAAATCAAATTTGTAAATAAAATCATCTTTAAAATTTTCAATACTTATATGTGTAAACACCTAAAACTGGCCATCAATAACCTTCAACCCAGCTTTTGATCCATTTCTACCAAAGTTCACAATTTAGCGTAAAAACACTAAAATGCATTAAAAGAGTTGAAATGTTTATATTCAAGTTCAAATTTTTTCAATGGTATCATTAAATATGTAAATTCAATTTATGAATCAACTAACTTTGATCAGATCATTTCATGTAAAAATGACATTTTTGCACCCAGGTGTTCTCGATTGCTCTTTTCTATCAAATTTCTTGTACAAGACATGTGCCTTTATTATTTTGAATTAGAAACATAATAAATGGGATAATGGTTCCAATTCATCTAAAATTGAATTCCAACTCTAATCCAATCAAATTTTGAGCCAATAATATGACATTTTGACCAATCTAATTAATTTATGCATAAATTACGAAGGTTTTGCATCAAAGTTGACTAATCATGTTTAAGGATAATTAAATGAAATTAAGAGACTAATTTAATTTTACATGGAGATTTTTTAATAAACTGATATTAAATAACTACATCATTAAGTGACATCATTTCTTGGAAAGACATCCACAAGCCATAAATGCATAAAATATCAGGATTAATCCACCCCATGCCTCATTAAGACCATAAATACCTCTTAAATTCCCTTTTATCCAAAATATTTAAGGGGGATATTTATAAATTTAATTAAATAATTATATGTATTCATGGCCACACATCTCATTCTTAAGATGGATGGTCATGGTTGATCCTGAACCATTTTGGAGATCTATAAATAAAAGAGCTATGAACATGAATTTTAAGATTGGATAATGAAAAATTAATTCCAAAAGCCATTTCAATAAATGTTATAATTCAAATTTTTTGATCCAAGACAAATATAAATCCATCATAAATTTTTCAAGGAAAAGAGGAGATAGCCAAGCCTCCTTTGATGAAGACTCATTGAGCGCAAGATGAGCAAGCCACTTCAACAAGCTATTTGAAGCATCCAAGGAAGGTGAAGGATTTATTTTTATTTTAATTCTATCTTGGATTTTCATTTGGTTTTTTAAATATTAACACCCTTTATATTGGCTTAGGGTGGTAACTTATTATTTTATTTGTTTGGATTTGATTTCATTCACTAACACCAAACTAATCTCCCCTTATTGGAATCCTATGTTCACAAATTACATGCTCAGTGGGACCTAGCTTCACAAATTTGATAAAATTGCACCTAAAATATACCTAATAACCATTTTCATGCATGATCTTGGATTGTGGAGGAAAATAAGGAAAATTTTTGAGAAAAAATCCATTTTTCTATAAGTCATAGTTTTATTCAGAAGACTATCCAACCTAACTCACTTGTCAACCCAACTCACCTACCAACCCAAATTCCCTAACAACATAAATTTATTGTCAACTTGACTCATCTATCAACCCAAATCTCTTTCCACCCTGACTCTCTTTCCACCCCAACTCACCTACCAACCCAACTCGCCTGCCAACCTAGCTCACTTGCCAACCCAACTCGTCTATCAACCCAACATGACTGTCAACCCGAGATCTAAATTCTTAATGTCATTTGCTCAAAATCCTAAGAAATTAAAATCAGGTCATTGTAATATTAGTTTTTATGTTTATGGGGTATTTTGGATGTATATTTAAATTCTTTTGACTAACCACACACCTTTCAAATTGGGTTTAAAAAGAATTTGATCAAAAATCATGCACACTTCAAATTTGGCTTAAAATGAACATGTCATGTATCTCACACATTTTAGTTAGTGCCTAAAAAGAACCTAAGATCTAGGTAAGTCTTAGGTAATTTTCATTGAGTTCTTAAAAAACATCATAAATCTTGAAAAATTTTCAATTTGGTGTTTTAATCATGAATATAATCTAAGTCTTCAATTTTCAATTTGGGTTTAAAATGAACTTAGGTTTTTATTACTTCAAGTAGTTATTTTGTGCACTATTTTCCAATTTCGTATTAAATATAAATGTATAATAATGAATCTAATCAAACATTTTCGGTTTTATGAAACAAATTAACCTCACTTCAATTTTTTACAATATTTCTTGTTGATTGTGTGTTTTAGTGAAAAGTAATATGCATGTCTGCTCTCCCATCCATCTCCTTTCGGGAAATTTTGGAATCAAAATTAACATCTCATCACACTTTGGGCATGTTATAAGGCATAAAAATAATGTCATTAAATCTCTCCCCAAAAACTCATAATATTATTAGGTGATCTTGAGGCAACCATAAAGTTTCTTTATTGTGTCATTTATTTCATTACATTTTAGCTTGTGAGGGGGACTTCATTACCTCCCACAAGTTATAAAGGGAATCTCTGACCTATGGTTTCATCTCCCAACATTGACTTAATCACTGTCACTAAAATTATATGTTTGATAGGTTAAACCACCTTTTAGTGTTGGGGTTAAGCATTGGGACATATCTACACATTGGACATCACACTACATTGAGAAAGTGATGGACAAAGTGGTTGAAAGAAGGGAAAGACCTTTTTGAAACAAGCCAAGTTCCATGGACACCCAATTAAAGAGTCTTCTTTTACATCATTTAGCATGAAATTCATTATGCAATTGATCCATCTATAATGTTTAAAAACCAATTAATTTAGTTAAACCCATTTTTTCATACCTTGTAAGTTTAGGATTTAAGATTATTAGTTAGTCTTGGTCTTAGATTATTTGGTCTTATTTGATAGTCAAAATTTGGTGTTAACAAAATGACATAACTAAACACATTGTCCCCAAATTTTTGAATAAAGGAGGCATTATGTTGCCAAAGTGAAAACATATTTTTCCTTATTCAAACTCATTATCATACAATTTATGTTATATCTTCTAATCTAGTGTAGTTGTGCTACCCATATGATTCTACACCTTTTTCCACATTTTGTTTAAGTCTTTCATTGACAGTGTAAATTCAAAATTGGACTCTTATAAATTTTAAAGGTTGATGTGTTAAATTGGGTTCACCACTTTGCACTTGAATCATATTAACTTGAGTTCAATTTCCAATTTGAATTGAGAACAATTTTTAGACTCAACATCATTATCATCATCTTCTAAAACTCAAGTCATCTTGCATGTTTACTAATGCTTTGAGTACTAGAATTTAACTACCCATCCTATTTTTCCATTTTTCTATTTAATAGCACACTCATGACTTAGAAAAAAATTGTCAAACTTTGTGTGTGGGTATCATTTGAGTTGAGGAAGGTAGTGTTACACTACCAAATTATGTTGAAACCATTTTGCCTTAGAGTTTTTGTAATTAACATTTGCCACATATTTTGAGTAGTTTAGCATTGTTATGTTGCTCAATTTTTTTTGAGGCTTGGTTCATAGACCTCTTTGCATAAATTCCAACCAATTTGAGTGTCATTTTATAAGTCTTTATCTATCACAATTACATCATTCACTTTTGTCTAGTTTGTTCACAGAGCCTATCCTCATCATAATTTATGCCTTTATTTTGGAGAACACAACCTTCTCCCCAGGTGCCTTTTGTCTTGTGCCTTATACAAATTAATCATGTTTATGTTTGATTCCATGTGTTAGGTCCATGTCAAATCCATTTCTAAGCTTGTTAGATTAAACTAAATTCACATCAATACTTTGTTTCAATCCTAACTTTTGATGTCATTTGGCCAAAATTCCTAGCACAGCCTATTTGAGCCTAGCTTTTGACTCTGCATTTGGACAAAACACCTAACAACTCTTTTCCCTTTCCTAGTTTAGACCTTGTTTGGAACATTTTGACCTAGACTTTTGACATGCTAGTTTTTATTTAGATTCTTGAACTTTTATGTGTATGACATTTGACTTTAGACATTTGATGTTAGACTATTTTATGCTAAGTCTTATCACAAACCATTTTGTAGATACAACTCCATGATCAAATCATTGTTTGGAGATACAACTCCAGCCTTTTGACCAAGTTAGACTAGGTTTTAGTGATTTTTTCTTTGGACATAGTTTTTCATGATGTTTAGAACTCTCAAACATTTGTTTCAAAGCTTTCATCAATAATGTGGACATGTCTAACTACACTTATGGTGAAATCACATACAATCCAAGTTATGATAAAATGGCCACACAAATTGACTATAACCAAATGCCTTCTTACGATCTAACTCAAGACCTTGATTTGTATGAAGAGGTTTGTGAGGAGGAATTTATTGAATACCCAACTATAGACAATGTTATTTGGAAGATGGATCTATACCCTCTCTACAATAATCAATACTTGATACATAGTCAAGAACTAGCTTATGACCCTACTCAATACTTTGATTGGGAAGATATGGTTTATGAAGAGAACTTGGATGATTTTTCTTGGGAAAGAAATCACCTTCTATGATGCACTTTTATTATTCAACCTTGAACTACCCCTAACCCTCCTTTGGATTATACAAGATACCAAGCTACACAATATACAAAGAATATCATTACCATTTTAGGACCTCATCCTTTAGCTTGTACGAGCACCAAGATCCACAACACCATAGCCTTATCCTTCCAAGACCACATCCTTTCACTCATGTGAGAAATCAAGATCCATAATGCCATTCCATTTCTATACCAAGACCTCATCCCTTAGCTTGTACAAGAAATCAAGCTCCACAATTCCCTATCATTATCAACCCCTTAATCATCCTTCATCTAGTTTCAATCATTTTCCACTTTAGAAAACCATAACCAATCCAATCATTCCCTTAATCGAGCTAATAATTTAAAGACTAAACTATGAGCAAAACTAGTATTTTCTAGATCATTAAAAATCAAGACTAAAAGAACCAACCATTGTAAGATATTTTTGTTCAGCCAACCATTCATGATAATTCAACTTGTGATGAATCACCTTTCAATCCTATAGATATTATCAAGAAGTCTCACTCAAATGAATCAGTGTTTACTAAGTCACTTCTTAATTATTATAACCACCATTGGGAAAATCATTACCTCAACTATATGCCTATTTTCAAGGGCCTCCCTTTTACAAGCTACTATCTAAGGAACCCATTATTCCATCATAGGCTATTACTTGTAAAATACCAAATATTTAACAAGACATCATTTTAATAGAGTACCCTTGAAATGAAGAATTAAAATTAGAGTCAGGTTCTATTTTTGAATTAACATCAAATTTAGCGTTAGATGTAGAATCAACATTAGTCTTAATATCATATTCATATTTTATTGAGTCAAAATTAGATTTTAAAATTTAGTACATTCATATTTATTACAAAACTGGTTAGGCATGCCTCATAGATCAATTTGAATACATTTGTGATCCTTCTATAGTTTTTGAATATGATTACTTCAACATTACCACAAGTTTTCCTAGTATATGTTATGACAGTTGTGTAGCCACCTTAATTCCATTACCATCAACCAATCTATCCATTTCATTAACATTCCATCTCCCAAAAGTGTTGAGTGGGATTGATAGAATCACACTTTGTTAAATTGCATCCATGGTGACATAATAGCTAAAAAAGAGCAAGGAGGCTAAGAACACATTCATGTAGTAAAAGAACACTCTCCTAGTGAAACCCTTTTAGAAGTGCTATGAGACAATCAAAATTCAAACTCAGCATATTCTGGTCAAATGTTTTTAGAAGAATTAGAAGAGAATCAAATTCAAAAGCCAATGTTAATTAGTGAAACCTACTTGGAGATTCTACAAGACAATCAAGATAACTTCATTGGTGAAAACCTCATCGAGGCACCAATAGTTGAGCACAAAATTATTTCACTTGTTAATGAAGAAATTATCAAGATCAAATTAAAACGGCTTCCAATTATAGTCTAATCAAATGGTAGCTTCTCTTAAGCCCAAATAACAAAACAATTTGGTGGTCCTATCAAGAGAAAAAGTCTTTACCCCATAGTGAAACCTTCTTGGAGACATTATAAGATAATCAAGACAATTTCATTGGTTAAAACCACTTTGATACACCAATAGATGAGCACAAAATTTCTTCACTACTTAATGAAGACATTTAAAATCAAATAAAAATAGCTTCCAATCTACATTCTAATTACATGGTAGCTACTCTCAAGATCAAAGAACAAAAAGATTTGGTAGTCTTATTGAGAACATCTTCATAGGTATTTGGCCCTACCACCTCCAATTTTATGTTGAATCTGGCAATATAAACATTATGTGTGATTGAAAGTCTTGATCTTTATTTGTTTACCTACCATAATTATACAACATTATCATTTGTCATTCCGTTTCAAAATCAAACCTACCATCCATTATTTATCCTTATTTACCATCCAAATTTTCACTTTCCTTTATACAGACTACAAAGTTACCTTATCTTTATGTTTGAAGGAATTAGAATCAATGGCCAATGAAGATCACAACAACATTCTTGGCATCCAGATTTACAACCAGTTCTTAACATAGTAACTATTCATATGAGGTGTGGGCTAGTAATTAACATGATTTATTATTATGTTTTTATCATTTTTTTATTAGGGTGTGCATCTCCACTTTATCAATAACAACATAATTATATGACATTTACCATACCTAGGCCAAACATATCAAAAACCAACATCTATCCTTAGCCAAAAACATATACCATACCATTTCAATTTTCCATATCCATTTTCCATTGTCACATATCCTTTTACCATTATTGCATATCTTACCATTCACCCTATCACTTGGGGACAACCCTAATGCCATTTTATCCAATCTATAAAACCATGATTATCCTAGAGCAAGACCATTCCATTCTATCATATCATTATTATCTAGACCAAAGCATATTTTTAGTCATCTTATCCAATCCTATTTTGATCTTGGTTGCTTTGGTTATTCTCACACATTTTTGTGAGGGGATTCTGATCTAGTTTCAAATCTTATCAAAATCCATGTTTCAATGATAGTCTATGAAAGTAGTGTGCTAGTTGATCTGGTAATATATCTTTCATTTTACATCCTATATCAACTTTGTTTATGTGATCCTGATTATAACCACCTATGGACAAATTAGTTTTCACCGATATTGACACTAACTATAACCACCTATGGAAAATTTAGTATCATTGACATATGTCATTGTATCCTATTAATAACTGCCTATGGGGAAACTAGGGGAAATAATTGTTTATCATGCATTATTACATCACCTTGACATTATTATTTTTATTTGACTAACCATTTACCAGATTTGAGAACTTGATGGGACCTAGATGGGTTTTCCTCTGCTTTTGTGTGGATATAATTATTGTGACTTGAGGTCATTTCGAGACTATGTAGGCCATGCTCAATTCATGCTAAGGTCACCTTAGGCCCCCTTTCTATGTGCTTTTTTCATGTTATGAGTAACCTAAGCCAAACTCTCTCACCATTTTGTGAGTAGGTATATTGTCATTCTCTAATGAGTTGAGACATCTCAAAATGCCAAAAATATTTGAATATTTCAAAATCCAAAAATATTTTTCCTATCTAAGCCTAGTCAGTTATCCTCGATCCACCTTACTAGGGCATGGTCATTATTAGGATGTTTTCTTTTGATTTTATTTTCAAAATTTCTATTTTCTTATTTATTTCAAGTTTTTTGTTTGTGTGATTTTTATTTTTTTAATTATTTGTTCACTTGCCTATTTGTTTGATTTTAGTACTATTTCCTTGACTCAATTTATATGCATTCACTGGCTGATTCTTTGAGCACATTATTCTTAATTCCATCATATTCATACGTCAACATTTTCATCATGGTTTTTATCATTGGTGCATTGTTTTCAAGTGTTTATTGGATTACAAATCAGTCCTTATAAATATTTAGAGATAGTTTCATGGTTTTCTATCATGATTCCTATCATCACATGCTAAAACAAAAATTATCTTCAAAAAAGTCTATAAGCAATAGAGCTGTAAATGTTTTTTCTTGGTACCTTGGAAAATCCTCCCATTCATCATGATCAAATCAACTCATTTGACCATTATATTTATATTATTGCTAATAAGGATGAGCATCTCCTCATTTGTAGGTACAACTAAATCATTCCCATTGATCAACATTTATTCTTCTATTCATTCCTTTCATCATGTTGTGCATCCTCATGTCCTTGGTTATTTATGGCTTCTTTAGCCATTAGATCATCACATATATGTTTATACATGCTCATATTTAATTCATATTCCAAGTTATATCCTTGATTTATGCTTGATAATCAATGCTAACTAGGGCACAATCATCTTTATCCAATTCAAGTCCTTTTAATGATTATAACCACCTATATGCAAATCATTATTTTTCATTTTATTCCTGATTATAACCACCTTTGGGAAAATCAGTATCCTTTTTAAATCAATGCATGAAATAATTTTATAATTTGGATTTTTCTTAACCACGGGTTAATTACACCTTTCTTCTTTCTTCTTTTTGAGTGACTATCCATACACATATGTGATGGCCACTCTCTCAAGGGAGCATTATCTTAAGCTTCCCAAACACTATTTGGGGATTTTTCTTCAAGTTATTATCTTCCTTCAAGTATAAAGGACTTTACTCATTATTTGATAATACATTGTTATGCCTATATCTTGAAACACCTTCCCAAATAGGGGAAAACTGTAGATACCTAAAACTAGCCACTGATAACCTTCAACCAAGTTTTTGACCAATTTATACCAAAGTGCACAATTTGGATTAAAAACACTAAAATGATTTAAAAGATTTGAAATTTTTATATTCAAGTGCATATTTTTTCTATTGTATCATTAAATGGGGAATTGTAATTTATGAATCAGTGAAATTTGATCAGATCATTTCAAGTCAAAATAACATTTTTGCACCTAGGTGCTCTAGATTGCTATTTTGTATCAAATTTATTATACAAGACACATGCCTTTGTTATTTTATTTTGGCAACATCATAAATAGGATAATGGTTCTGATGCATCTAACATCAACTTATAAATCTAATCTAGTCAAATTTTTAGCTAATAATATGACATTTTAACCAATTTGATTTATTTGTGCATAAATTACCAAGATTTTGGATCAAAGTTGACTTATCATGTTTAAGGCTAATTAAACCAAATCAAGAGCTTAAGCTAATTTTCCATTGATATTTTTGAATATTTATTTTTAGAAATTCATATTGAATAACTACATCATCAATTGACATCATTTCTTGGAAAGACATCCACAAGCTATAAATATATAAAATATTAGGATTAATCCATCCCATTCCTCATTAAGACCCTCCATACCTCTTAAACACCCCTCTATCCCAAATATTTATGGGGCGCATTTATAAATTTAATTACACAATTAGATTTATTCATGGCCACACATATCAATCTTAAGATGGATGGTCATGGTTAATCTTGAACCAATTTGAAAATATATAAATAAAAGAGCCATGAACATGAATTTTAAGCTTGGATAATGTAAATTTATAATGCACAAATAATTCCAATAGACATTACAATTAGTTTTATAATGTCAAATTGTTGATCCAAGCCAAATCTAAATCCATCACAAAGGTGCCAAGGAGAAAAGGAGATAGCCAAGCCTCCTTTGATGAAGACTCATTGATCACAAGCCAAGTAATCCACTTCAAAAATCTATTTGGAACATTCAAGGAAGGTGAAGGATTTATTTTTATTTGTATTCTAGTTGTGTTTCTCTTTTGGTTTTGTTAATATGCTCCCCCCTTGAGATAGTCTTAGTGTGTTAGCTTAGCATGTTCATTGTTTATATTTGATTTCATTCACCAACACCATAATAATCTCCCCTATTGCAATCCTATATTCATAATAAGGACTATTATCACCCACTAGATTGGAATTTTATAGACTATATTAATCCAATCTACAACAATATTTGGTTCACTTTGTGGTATGGTTGGGGTTATTACATCACTCAATATTTATATGTTTATAGTTTAGACTTTATTACATCATCAAACCTTACTAGTTCTATAGTGTGAGTTGACTTGGTTAACTCATGATTACTAGGTTACAGTATGAATAGGTTGAATGTTTGAGAAAATATAAACTATCGAGTGATAACTCACCTATTATCCAATGTTGGGGGAATATGATCTCCAATTTCACTCTATATCTCTAGATATATACAATTTATATATTCTATGTTTTTCCTAATCACAATTCTAATGATTCATAATGATACATATTTTCAAATCAAATTTTCATAGGGTAAGGTGGTTACATTGATACACATGTACTCCTAAACCTACATCTCTTTCAATTTGAATCATTTCAAATATTTTAATTTCACATTATATGCATTGATTATATATTGTAACATTCTCTTAGTTTCAAGTTAGTTACTTAAAAATCACTCAAATTGGGCTCAAGAAAAGGCAATGTGTGTTATACACACCTAGGTATGCATTTATTTTTATTTAAATTAATAATTTCATTACTAGATTAAAGGGGAGAAATGTAGATACTATTCTTGAATTATACAACACCTCAATCATGTACAGATAAAAAATATATATCATGGATGTACCTTCAAATTCTAGACCTTACCATTATTGAAATACTTGCATACACTATCTCTATGTGATTATTGATTATCTCTTAGTCTGAATAATGTTATTATAATGAATCAAAAATTTTATCATGATCAAAAAGTTATAAGCCTACTTATCATCAATCTCTATAATTCCTTAACTTATGCATGTTTTCTAAACTGCCCAAACATTGTACGAACCCAATTTTACATGGCTTGATATTATTGACATGATAATTCTAATGATGATGTAGTGACCTCCTAATAATATTCAAATGGAAACTCTCTATAATTATCTCCCCTTTTGTTTCCCTCTCTCTCCTAGGTCTTCAAAAACCCCCTTTTGTTGGCCTTTGTATCTTCCCTCAACCTATTTTTTAAAAATTCTCATTAGTGATGTGACCAACCCTAACAAGTGATGAAACTACCCTATGAGATTATCAAACTCCCACATTGGTGATAGGTTCATAAAGTTAGTTGTGTAAACTAATACAATGGTTCCATCCTAAGAGGGATTTTTTTTATTAAATTAAGGGTGGTTTTGTAATATTTAACACTAGTTTTATCCCCAAAAGTAGCAGTTACAAAACAACACCTACAAATAAGGGGTTGTAAATTCACCAATTATGCCTCTTAAATTTAACTTGTGTGATTCATTCCTTGATGTGTTTTGCATGATTACTATCATTTTTATTAATTTAATACCCTAATTTCACCTCCAATTAGGACCAACTCACCTCATCTTATATTTATAATCATTTGTATTCCTTCTTGAGTTCAATTTAGTTAAACTTCATGAAATCTCCATTATTTTTTTACAAGTAAATTTTGGATTGATTTTAGATCTAAAATTTTCAATTACAGCTTTATATTTTTTAATCCTTCACAACAACACAACCTAATTAAATTACTTTATATCTTTTTTTTGATCACTTTCGTGTTTGACTAAATAGTTATAGATAGGGAGAGCCATTGTTCTTACAAATAGGTCTTTGAAAATTGTGTCTTTAGAAATCCATTATCAATTATTCCTTGTTTGGAGATATTTTCCCCTACTCCTCTCCTAGTTTTTACATTAATTTAATCATCCTCTTTGTTAAATATCTCATGAAATATTCATTGGGTAAAAAGATC